>JAEANM010001160.1:0-29439 GCA_017656035.1 Myanophis thanlyinensis
GGAATAGAAATTTAATAAAATTAAATTAAATTATGAATTTAACAAACAAACAAACAAACAAACAAACCACAAGATAATTAACTAACCAGTCTGCTTTTAAACCATCCAAGCGAAGAGTAATCATCATTTCATTTTACAATTCAATCCTTTACTGTCAATGCACAACATGTGTGCAGCGAAACTGAATATTGAATTGAATTGAATACAGATAAAATAATGCACAGATATTGCAAGGAAAGAACATAAATCTGGAGGATAAAAATATTAATATTTGAACACCAGCAGTGTAAAAGCTATCCAAAAATCTGTTTTAAAAAATCAGTTTGAAGTCGCCTGTTATCAATCCGCTATCAATAAATGGCAGATGCTAACAGCTGCAGGACTCTGCCTGGCAATTGTGTTGATGACAGTAGCTATCTAAAATGAACAGGTCAAGATAAATTTATCATGATGACCAGAACATAGAGGAGCGAGGGAGAAATAAGTGGCTTTATTTTCAGCTGTTGTACAGAAGGGGCAATAGAGGTGCATATCTCGCAGGTTAATGGTGTGCAACATGAGAGGAAATCATTCATTTTGCCTGTCTGAAATCTTTTGCCCAGCATTACCGGTTGACTCTCAGTCTGGCTGCTAAGAAAAAGGAACGAAAACTTCACCCTATGTTTTTACTCCATGCCATACATGACTTGATCCACCTCAGCTGACTTTTTTCTAAATGCAAAGATCCCAAATTTTCTAGTCTTTTCTTAACTGAAAATGTTCCATTTGTCCTTTTTCCAGCCTGTTATTGTCACTCTTTAGTTCTTTTTCAACCAGAATGGTACAGAGTATCCTAATGTAGACATACAGCATATCTGTAGAAGACTGGGTGTCCTTGGAGAATGAGTATAAAAGTAAAAAATTGTGGTTGTGATGGTGTGGTTGAAAATCCATCTATTTTTATAGCAATAGCACATAAATTTGTATACTGCTTGATAGTGCTTTGCAGCCCTCCCAAGCAATTTTACAGAGTCAGCATATTGCCCCAATATTCTTGATCCTCATTTTACTGACCTCAAAAGGATGGAAGCTTGAGTCAACCTTAAGCTGGTCAGAATCAAACTCCTGGCAGCAAGCAGAGTCAGCCAGCAATGTTCCATTCTAACCAGTGCACCACCACGACTTTTTATAGGTGACACTAAGTGTGCATGAGTGTGTGTGTGTTTGTGGGTGTGCATTCTTGTTAGCACGATCACTGCAAAATTTCTACTTGCATTTGAAGTTGCATTACCTTTTGTTTCCTCAATGAAAATGGGGTAATATAAAGTTGTGGGTCACCTAGGACTGATGCCTGGAAATTTAACAAATACTAAGTCGTATGCTGTTATAGTGTGTTATAAATACCGATGGAATCCAAACAGAGTTCTGTCTGGTTCTGAAAGACTGGGTTGAGACAGACAAGAGTACAAAATTTATTGCTCTAGAACAGGAAAATATAAATTTCTAAAACATTTCACAGGTCAATAAATAATAGGTAGGAAAATGAATTTGGGCAACATTGTGAAAGCCAGATGTAAAGCTACAGACCAATTACCACTAGCAAAGGAACACCTTGGATTTGAGTTTCTCATTGACTTCTAGTGATCTCACTCACCCAGTAATTTTGACAGAATGGGTGCCATGTCGTCGATACTGTTCTGGCTTCCCAGCTGCTACAGGAGTATGCTGATAAATCCCACTTTGATACACAAATAAGTCTTCGTGCACTTCCATGATGGCTGCAAAGGAATGGAAAGGAGGTAAATTGTGGATCTAGGCTAGGAAAGGATCTGACATAAACACTCTATTCTTTGTAACTCAACTATCAATATTTCTGGGCTCACCCACACTACAAAAGTTATATCTACAGCTGAGCAGAAGGAGCTTATCAAATTCTTCAACCAGTTTCTATACTTCTTGCGCCAAAGACGATGATGCACTGGCCCATGACATATGGAACGACTTTGTCACTTGCACAGAAGGTGGATCCAGGGAAGACCTTGTTATGGTCAAGAAATTTGGCCTGTTGGTAGCAGTTGTGCTCACCTGACTTCCCCATCAAGCTACCCAAGCTTAATGACACTTGACACAACATTTTGCACACTTTGTTCATGCAGTAGCTGAAAGCTGAAGAGCAGAGTTTAGTCCTCTCAAGATGAACTACCAACAAGCTTTTAAAGATCAGCCATAAACGCACCTTAGGGTATCTTCTACCCCAATATCCAAGATGGCTGGCTTTTCCAAGTTTACACCATTCCAACTCATAAGAACCCAACCTTGGAAAGGTAAGGAAGCCCACTGAAGGAAGTGGGACAGAGGGGGGGAAGGAGAGTCACAGGAACATTGTGGACTTATCCAACCCAAAAGCATTAAAATAGCATGCAAGGAACAGCTCTGGGCATCCAGCAGGTTTGAAAGTTTGTTTCCTCAGCTTGCTTCTGAGTTGCCATAATGCCAGTAGTATTTAACCCTGAGAGTTTTTGGAAGCAAGTCTGGACTATTTCCTGATTCGTTATTGGCCTGGATTACTAAGGCTGCCAATTGCTGTCCAGAGACAGTGTTGCTTGTTTTCCTTTTCCTGGTGACCTCCTGGGCAAGTCCACACAGGTTTTTAATAACATTATGGAAAACTTTTCTTCTTACTTTCTTCCTGGAGTTTTTGTTCTTTGGCTTCCTTGGTATTTCCTTGGAACACAGCCCTGGTATTTTCCATTTCCCATTGAAATGATAACCAGTTAAATCCTGCTTAATTTTAAGCCCCACCCAGCTTTGGTAAGCGCCACCACTTTCTTGCCTAGCCTGCTTAAAACTGGTGTGGAAAAAGCTTTGCGGGTCAAACTCACCACTCACGTCAGACTAACTGAATTTACCCACTTTCTAGATCGTCAGAATACTCCTATAGGCTATGTTATATATATATATATATTTATTGCTGGAATTAGCTTTCTTAAATTCTTTCCATGCATACTTCTCATGGAGTTCTCTTTAGCAAGACTTATTAGGATGAAGTCAATAGGTTACAAGAATTCCAGCAACTGCACTATTTCCAATTTAAAACCATTACGTCCCTGTGAACATTAGGGCAGAGACCTTCTGATTTTCTTTCTGGCAACCTTCCTACGAAGGAGATGGTCTGCTCACTGACCTTGGAGGAACTTGCCACTGATTATTTACATAGCGATCACTTGATTCTTAGCAGTCTTCAAATAAATCATTTTTTAAAAATGCAGACATTGGATACTAATAAAGGGGGCGATTCAGCCACCAATACAAATCATTTCTCTTTTGTGTGGCTTTCCACCCTGATGTGTATGTCAGAGAGCCCATCTCACCTTGCACAGGTCCATTTTCCATTAACTCCTTCATGATTTCCTTCTCCTACAAACAAACGACAGTGTTAGATCAACAGAGAATCAAAAGCAATTATTCCTTTATCATGGCTTCTTCCTAGATGAGGAGTTTACGTTCTGATGAACTTAAGGGCTGAGTTGATCCTATTAACATATTTCTCTGTCTTGATGCTTCCCAGTGTCCATCATCACCATCAACCCCTATGGTTAGTCAAAGGATTGATGTGTGCTGTAATGCTGCAAATTTAGGGAGTGCCTGGTTAAACTTGAAAAATGATATGTAATCATGCTGATATAATTTAATAATGGAGACTACCAAGGACTCCCTTAACTTTCTTCACTTTTCTCCCAAGACTTTCAACACAGGTTTTCAAAGATGGAAAAAATTAGCTCAGGAGTATGTTCAATTTCCAAGTTCCTTGTTTTGCTGGGCTTAAGGTAGCCCCTTATCCTACCAAAATAGAACCTGGTGAATCCAGTTTTGACATTCTGTACCAAACTGAGAGACCATATTCTCCCAGTCTTAGTGGAGTTAAGCCACTGGCTACAGGTAGTCCTCAACATATGACCATAATGGAGGCTGCCCATCACAGTCATATGTTGTAATGGTCATAAGCATGTGACCTACCCAAGTTTACTATCTTTTTTGAAGCAGTTGTTAAGCAAACACCATGGTTGTAAAGCAATTGTGTTTTTTTAAGCAACAGTTGTGGTTGCTAAGCGACTATTGCAGTTGTTAAGCTAACAGTGTGGTTGTTAAGATAACCAACTATTCACCATGGACCAATTTTATTCAGAACCAGAAGTAAATGCTGTTGTTTTGGCAAAACTTTTAATTAGAGATGTTGTTTTATTGTCCTATTATTTTTTTCCAACAATAGCAAATTGTTGCTGTAAAGTAATTCACTTTTTTATTATACCCTTTTTATTGTAAAGATTGGTCAAAGACTGTAATAAATACATTTGATTTGCTGACCACTGATCTTCTTAAATAGAATAGCAATGCCTGGTCTTGTTTTCATTTCCCATAGACCCTGACCCCTTCCTCACAAATTTTACCAACATGGTAATAAGAAGAAAAGGCAGGACTTACATTTGAGGAGAGACGATATGCAGGTGTGGATTGGTAGATCTCATTGGAGTCAGTTTGTGAGTTGGGGCAGCGTGCTGTGGCTTGCCTCTTCCCCCTGCCAGTGGATCGGGTGTGCATCATGCACGGTGGACTGGTGAGGGAGCTCTCCTTTTCCTGGCTGGTAAAGGGGTAGCATTCATCAGTCACCACCCTAGAAGACCCAAGGGAGAAATGAGAATGGTTTGGAGGTGTCTTGGAACTCAGAACTCATTTCCAAAAATCAAACTGTTCATGAGCTAGCTTAGCAGTGCTTGAAGATGGTGGTGTTAAATAGCAACCTAGAGAAATGTGATCCAGACTGTTGACTAACACAAAGAATCATATGTTGTCCACCATAGAATCATATGTTGTCCACTTTCTACCCTGTGTTCTCTATACATCTTTCTCCTGAACTTCTGCAGGAAACCAAGGATTGTCATAGTTGGAACTAACGTTGTAGGTCTTCTACTCCAACCCCCTGCCCAAAGAGACCATCCTGGATAAATGACTGTCCAATATTTTTTTGAAGACCTCCAATGATGGATCATCCAAAACTTTGGGAGTTAAGCTTTCCATTGATAAATTGTTGTCACTGTCAGGAAATTTCCCCTTAGTTGTAATCATGCCAGTCAAGTCAAATATCCTAGTAGGTTGTACCATTGGAAATGAATGTCCCTTTCACTATTCCCATATTGCTGGCCTCACAGGAAAACCCAAATTGTCCCAAGCTCATTTGCAGAAAAGGACTATTGGCCACTCACCCCCTCCTGCGCAGGAACCACCAGGCTCCATCCACACGGCCTCCATTGCAACCTTGTTGGTGGCGAGTGTTGCAAGACAGCAAGTTCTGTGGGGACAAGGCAGGTGTCATGTGTCCCATGGAATGGATTGAGATCCGGTCAGAGGCCACCGCTGGAGAGAAAAAAAGAAACTTGTGGTTAGAATCCTGTTGTGTTTCTTGCATCCAACTCTCCAGCTGCAGATCCTGGGCTGAAGAACGGGGAAAGGGGGGAACTGAGGGCCAATGAAGAGAGGGACAAAAACATTTAAGTGCAAGCCCAGAAGCATGAGAAAAAGGAATCAGATCATGCTTGAGAAGGCTGATGCAAAATATATCTCTATGTATCTCTAGACCCTGCAGATCCTTAAGAGATTTTCACAAGCTGATCAAGGCTAAGTAGGAAGAAGAAATTATCCTGGAATTGAGTCAATGATCCAAAGAAACCGAGGGTCCTGTCATTTGATCCCTGTGCAGATGATATGGAACTAACTGTACTGATTATCGGTAATCCTTGACTTACGATCATAATTGGAACCAAAATTTCCATTCTTCAGCAAGGCAGTTGTTAAGCCAGTCACATCCAATTTCATGGCCATTTTTGCCACATTGTTAAGCAAATTGCTGTAATTGTTAAGTGAATCATGGGTTCATTATGTGAATCTGGCTTTCCCACAATGACTTTGCTTGTCGGAAGCATGCTCTGAAGATCGCCAATGGAGATCATCTGACTCCAGAATGTTACAACTGTTGTAAATACAGGCCAGTTGCCCACTACCCCAATTTTGATCAGGTGAGCATGGGGTTGCTGTGAGGGTCATAGGTGCCAGGACTGTCTGTAAGTCTCATTTTTCAGTGTTGTTGGAACTTTGAACAGTTACTAAATGAATGGGTTGTAAGTCAAGGACTGTCTCATGAGGCTGTGTCTTTTAATGTGCTTAAGTATGAAGAGAGAATTGGAAACCTTTGGAAGGCCAAGGCCAGTCATTCATGCCTTAAGGCAGTGTTTCTCAACCTTGGCGACTTTAAGATGTTTGGACTTCGATTCCCAGAACACCCAGCTTTGCTGGCTGGGGAATTCTGGGAATCGAAGTCCAAACATTCTGGGAGTTGAAGTCCAAACATCTTAAAGTCATCAAGGTTGAGAAACACTGCCTTAAGGAGTTACATGCCACCAAATGTGTGGGGCCATATCATCTATAAAGTTGGAATAGGTTTGGAGGATGTGTGTGTGTGTGTAGGTGCAGGTATGCATGTCTAGGTTTATTCGGGTCTATTCCTGTGTAAGTTTGAGAATCTCTTTGCAACGTTTCGGCGAGATCCCACTCACCATCTTCACTGGCACGAAGCAGAAGGCACCAGCCTGAAGATGGTGAGTGGGATCTCGCCGAAAGGCGACCCAGGTTCAAATCCCATAAGGGTATGGCCGGCTGATGAGAGCAAAATGAGCTTGAAATAGAAAACCTTACTTAGTCATTTGTCCAAATGGTATAAGGATTGTGATTGCTATCTGGGGCAGACTTTTGTATTAGAAGACCTCTAAGGTCTCTTCTAGTCCTAGGATTCTATGATTCTATGCGTTGACTATCACATTTGCATCCAGGGGTTGCTACCTGCTGTGGAAAAGGCCCATGATCCCGCACAGTTGCCTTGATCGAGCGGTTCATGGATCATCCCAACCCACTTATCGGCAGCATTGAAATGGGAAGGGAGAACTTCATTGGTGGCCATGTTGATCTGCAGAAAACAGAGGAAAGCAGAAAAAGAGTGAATCCCTCAATAACCACAGGAGTCATAGGAAAAGCGTGACTGGGGGAGCACGGCTATGAACATCTTGAGATCCCAACCAGATCCCCCAGAGCAGGAACTGCTATTCCAGAAACTTTCCCACAAAATGGTTGTTGGCACCTTGGAATGGAGACACCCAACCTTTGTCAATAACAGCAAGAAGGCCAGTGGTACAAGGAGGGTAAAACGTTTAAGATGAGCAGCCACAACATTATGGTTGGAGCTCTACCTTTTTAGATACTGTATGTTGTGAGAGACACATTAAAAAATAAGAGGTTGAGCTTACATTGCAAGGCTAAATCTACCATTTTTCTATTTTGAACCCTACCCACAGAGTACTCCAATGTTTATCAACATTTAATTTAATGTTTATCAACATTTAATTTAAGCATACGTCATACTGGTTGGGAAATTCTGGGAGTTGAAGTCCACATAGCTTAAAGTTGCCGAAGTTGAGAAATACTGATCTGTTCAACCATTTTCTCTTGTCCATTTCTCAAAGCAACAACAATTTTCAGAACAGATTTAGGATTTAGCAGGAACTTGAATTGAGCTCATTTTGCATTCCTTTTGTTGCTGAAAATGCAGGCGGTAAGAGGACAGGCGGTTGAGCCTACACACAATATCCATACCCCTAGGCAGCCTCAGGAGTGGTTGCAGATCCCCAAAGTCTGTGTCTTACAAAACATCTCAACGTTCAAAGCATTTTTGTCTTTCATGGGACAGATTCCAAAACATGATATTTTTGTTCCAGACCTTCTTGCCACTCCTGTTATTGATTCAAGAGATTACAAGCAGCATTCCAAGTTTGTAGAGATGCCAAAGCTGAGGGGTTTGTTTGTGTGTATGCGTGTGTGTTCTCTTCAATTTGTACAGTGCAACAGTCTGGCCATTCTACTGTGTCAAATGCCAGAAGTCAACATAATGGAACAACACACTTCCTATTCTTTGGATATCAGTGCTACAAATGTACTACTGTGAAATATTTACTATATTCCACTTAGATTGAACTTTTCCTCCAAGGGTTTTAAAACACTGAAGAGTTATCTCAGTACAACACAGCAAACTGAACCTGGATTTACCGAATGGACCCAGTATCTTCAATTCCCTCAATAACCATAACCATAAAGCATTTGCCCCTAAAGTGCTATGTGAATCAACCAATATCTGTCTCCTCTCCTTCTTGTTTTATTTGGGTAATTTCAAGATAAGTCTTAATATTTCCACACAATTCATTTGCCAAGATTATTTAACGAACCCAATTTCTGGAATAACATATTACACTGAATCTTTACATCTTTACCAAAATCAAAGCAAAGTCATATTGCACTCCTCATAGAGCATATTAACCAATCTAAAAGACATAACATGGTAGGCTAAGTCTGCAGCTTGGTTCTCATAACACAGAGGATCTCATAATGAATTAACCCATTTTCTGGATTTGTGTAATACCCTAAACCACAAACTAACCAAACAAACATCCATCTACTCTCTCTTCCAAAAACCTTAACTAAAGTTTAAAAGAACTTAATGGCTTGTGTGAACGAAACTACAACTCCTCAAAGAGTATGTTGTTAAAACATCATCCTAGTCTACTTGAAGGTTACAGTTGTAGGGATGAAACCAGAGGATGAAAATCATGCACCCCAGGTGAACTTCCTGCCAGAAAAGCAGAATAAATCTAACAAATAAATAAAATGAGAAAACCACTTACATGAAGCTCATTCATATTCATGACAGATATAGGAGGCTTGATGGTGCCAAGACGGTACCGAATGGCCTCCTCCAGTGTCATCCCCCAGAACTGGCTGTAGTTGGAAGCTCTCCAGCTAAAGAAAGACAGAAGGCAATTTGCTAAAAAGACAAAGCTTGGCTTTGCTAAGGAAGTATATTCAGAATGAGCCTTGGTAATATTTCCATCTCAGGTTGTAACATCTGGATCCCTTGTAGGATGAATTTAGTTTCCTTTTTCCTGGTTGCTAATTAGCTCAGAATGAAAAGCAAAAGTCCAATTCTTCCTGGATCCTGAATTAGTGAATGGCTTAAGCATCTAAGGCAGGGGTCTCCAACCTCTGGACTGTGGGCCCACTAGTGGGATGTGAGGTATTTGCAAGTGGGTCACAGAAATGGTGGGAGAGCATACACATATGCATGTGCATCCCCAATTGCGTGAGCAGTGGGCAAATGCATGCATGCACACTCCATTCATGTGAGTGGCAGGTGCACGTGCATGCTACTCATGCAAATGGCACTGCAAGTGTGCATATATGCTCATGCAGAATCATCCCCTCCCCACCAATCCCCACCACAAAGCCAGAAAGTTTGGGAAACTAAGAAAGCTAGTTTGTTCCAATTGGTTCAGAAAACATGAACCTTAATTTCCAGTGATGGTTTACAAATGCCCATCATTTTTATTTTTAATTGATCTACTAAAGCAGAGGTATCAAACTCAAAGCCCGTGGGCTGAGGTGCTTAAATCTGGCCCATGAGGCCAGCCTGGAAATATAAAAGGACCGGTCTGCAGTGCCTCTGCCAACCAAAATGGGCTGTGAGCAGCCCGTTTTCGGCCTCCCTGGTCTCCAGCAGCACTCTGCCAGCCAAAAACAGGACACACAAGGCCTCCGTGTGGCTGGCAGGGTGCTGCAGGAGGACTGGATTGGACTTGATTGCATGTGTGTCCTCAAGGAAGTGCTTGATCTGGATAGAAAACAAGCATCATCCTATGTTAATACTACAGTTTAATGGCAGATTTTGTGTACTATAGTTCCATTTAATCCACAATCCACAATCTATAGTTGACAGCCATTTCTATTTACTATCCTGGAAATTTACCTCTGCTGTTAGATTTTGTGTTATCATGTTATTTCTGCTATTGCATTTTTATCATTAGTTGAATAATAAAAATACAATAGTATAAAATAGCTTTTCTGCCTGGAAAAGCAATTTACTATTAAACAATGGGGTATAGATTTAGAAATAAAAAGTTTAGTGGAGTATGAAGAATAAGTAATAAATGTTTGCCCGTAATATCTGGTGGAAGAGATAGGAAAATGGTTATAGTGAAGAACTGTGGAAAGAAAGAAGAGAAGGGAAAAAACCACATCTTGAACCTGTGTCGAACACCCACCGTGGCCATGCCCACCCTGGCCACACACACACACACACACACACCAAACACAACCCTGTGTGTTTGGCCCTCGATGAAATTGAGTTTGACACCCCTGTACTAAAGCATATGGATGCAACCCAAATTCTTCCATTCAGCCCATGCGCCACCAATTCAAAGAACAGAATTCTTGTTCTTACCCATAATTCCCTCTGTTGATGGCATCGATCATGTCCCCATTGATAAGACAGACATGGTTTTCACACTCCCATTTGCCATGCCCATCACAAGTACTGTGGAGAAAACACACAGAAAGGATCATTAAGGATTCAAAAGTTAATCACAAATCCAAATCTGAGATCTGCAATTATAGATAATCTTCCATTTATGACCATAATTGGGACCAGAATTTCCAAGCAAGGAAGCTGTTAAATCAGTCATACTTCATTTTGTAATATTTGTTGGCATATTTATAAGCAAATCACTGCTGTTATTAAATGAATAATCTGTTGTTAAGCAAATCTGACTTTCCCCCATTGGCTTTACTTGTCAGAAGCAGCTGCGAAGGTTTCAAAGGATGATCACATGAAGCTGCAACCAGCATCATAGCCAATTGCCAAGCATCTGAATTTCGATCACATGACTGTGGGGATGCCACGATGGTTGTAAAGTGCAAGGACCAGTTGTAAGTCACTTTTTCAATGCTGTTATAATTTCAAACAGTTGCTGAATGAATGGTTGTAAAATCAAGGATTTATCTGTATATCTAGATGACGTGATTTTGACCTGTGGTTTGGTAGTATCAAATAAGGCAATGCCTGGTATTTCAAGCAACAGTCAAAATAGAAGTAGAGCAATCTAAGATGGGGGGAAAGAGTGGGAAAAGAAGGGATGGGACGGGAAGGGAAGGGAAGGGAAAGCTGATCTAGAGGTAGTCAAGACTTTGTGCTAAACTACATATTACACAGAACAGATTTTCCCTGACTTTTTCCATTGGCTGCATTCACACTCTCAATCTGATTACAAGATTAACCCATTCTCTGGCTTTCCACATACTACACTGAGAAGGAGGACTGTTGGTGTAAAAACATCTTTATCGTAGTGAAACTGAACTGTTCAATATTAAAACCAACCAACGAAATCTAGCATATTATGCCAAGCAGCTACATGGATTGGCACCAGTCTTCTTAAGGGGGTTGAGAGAAACCATACATCAGACCACAAAAAAAGGTGGGGAAAGAAGCAACTTTTGGACTACTTACACAAGTGTTCCTCAAACATGGCAACTTTAAGACACATCAACCTCAGTTCCCAGAATTCCCCATCCAGCATGCTGAGGAACATTGATTTAATACAAAAGTAACACCTCAGGGACCATGTGTGATCTGGCAAGTATCCAGAATGCCTCAGAACATCCATAGACCTGGAAGATTCCTGGACCATTTAGTGAGCCCATCTAATAAAGATCAAATAATCTCCTGCTACTTGCTTCCAGGAAACAGAACCAAGAAGTATGAAGGAGGTGTGGGGAGTGCGAGGAAGCTGCAGGACAAATGAATTAGTTTTGACCTTTGGTGGAGGAAATAAACATTAAAAAATAAATGGATATTTTTAAAAACGCCTTTCCTCTGGGATCTCAGTTCCACCACCCTTTCAAGGGCAGATCTTAACTTGCTGTGCAAGAGGTAAAGTCCTAATTATGAATTGTCCTAAAAACTCATTTGTGTGTTTGTTTGTTTCTTGAGTGACTCTGTGCTAGTGCTCAGTTGGCAATCATACTGCAGAAAAGCTACTGGGTCTAGAACAGGGTGTGTAAAGGTTTAACAGCAGGAGTTGTTAAATGGAGTTAAAAGGGAAGACTGCATTCAGCTTGCAGTGGCTACGGTTTCTTTTCAGGCCAATGTTCCAGGTCAGACATGCATAAGGATGCACACAAGCTGCAACATTCCTCTTTATTACTGTGCATTTGAGGTAAGTTACTAAAAAAGGAAAAAATGACATCAGTCCTTTCCTGCCCGTCAATAATCTCTTGAGAGGAGACAGGGACACCCCTCCTTCCCACTTCTCCTTCATGCTTTGACCATTCAGTCTCCTTTAAGTCAAGTACAATTTCTGGTGACATCATGAATGGAGTGAGGTGGTTTTCTTGGCAGCCACACAGGATAGGTCAGCCATGGCTTTCTCTCAGGAAGTGTGTTGACTTCCAGCTTGCAGCCTTAACAATCATTGAAAGGCTTCTATTCATCTTCTTCCTGGGTCTTTTTCAACCTTCCTTGGTTTTTAGGGATCCACCAAGCTCAGCTAATTTGGCATCCACTAGACCTCAGATAGCACAATGGGATCTAGTCAATTTCATAATTCTTTCATTGGTTTCACCATGCCCAAGTTAAAATCCCCATGCTTGGTGTTCCCACGTGATGTGCTGGTGTATTTTGTCCTAGTAGCTTCCTAGCAGGAGTAAACTCAATAGTTTCATTCTGTATTTATTTGTGTCCCACCTTTATTGTTTTGGTAAATACTGTAAGTCAAGGTGGTAAACGTACCTTCCTCCTCCCATTTTTCCTGCAACAACAATCCTGTGACATGAGTTGTGCACCAAAAGAGTGACTGACTCAACTGTTTTTCATGCCTAAGGCAGGACTAGAACTCACAACTTCTTGGTAACTGGCCCAAAGTTATCCTACCAGCTTCTATGCCTAAGACAGGATGGGAACTCATGGTCTCCAGCTTGCCGCCTTCGCCACTAGACCAAATTAGCTCTCTTAGTATAAGTACTGAGTGAGCATGGACTACAAAGCTACAAATGTCTGAATGGCCCATTATATAAGCAGTCAGGGATCTAAGTGGATTTTTTTTGTGGGAGAAATAACTCTTAATTGCCAGACTGATTGCACCATCAAGGTTGTCTCCTAACATTCTGCAAAAACAGCTTTCCGGCAATTTCACTTCATTAAATCTAGTTCTACTTACTTAACTTTATTATGGGTCACAGTCATAGAGTACATAAAAGGAAATGCAATATATAATACACAATAGGCCGTGCATAACAGAAGGCTGGTGATTACGATTAGTCTGTCCATAACATACAAATTCTACAGGCTAACATACAAATAGCATACAAATTCCACATACAAAATATCCTTGTAGATCGCTAAGAACCTGTTTCAATTTGTTTAAAGCCTTAGTAGTACATTCAGAACTAGGCACTTGAGTGCCTAATTAGGAACCCGAGAGTCAATTTGCTGTAATGGTTAAGGCACCAGGCTAAAAACTGGGATGATGGGAATTCTAGTTTTGTCTTGGGCACAAAGCCACCTGGGTGACCCTGGGCCAGTCCCTTGCTCTTGGCCCTAGGAAGAAGGCAATGGCAAGCCACTTCCAAAATCTTGCCAGGAAAACTGCAGGGATTTTCTTAGGTACTGTAGTTGTCAGGACTTAACACAGACTCAAAGACACAAAAAACCTCCCACAACAAAGTGGGTTTAGCAGCTGTTGTGAACCCAACCAGAGACAACAGCAGTTTTGCTCCCCAAAAAATCCATATTACTTTTATGGATGAACCAATTTCTAGTTTTGAAGCCCCATTAAGCTTAGTTTGGACTGACTTACACAGTTTAAACCTAATAGAGGAAGCTGGGGAGTAGAACTGGAAAAAAACCCAGTTTAGTCTCGTGGTTAAGGCACCAGAATAGACACCAGGAGACTGTGAATTCTAGTCCTGCCTTAGCCATGAAAGCCAGCTCTGTCCCACTCTCTCACCCTAGAAAGAAGGCAATGACAAACTACTTTCACAATCTTTCCAAGAAATCTGCAGGGATCTGTCCAAGCAATTGCCAGGAGTCAACACTGACTCAAAGGTGTGTATATGCGTGTGCGCACACACACATTAAGATCTTGGTCTCTGGTTTTCAAAAGTGAGGTTATCAGGAAAATAAGAAAAGTCTTGCTGATGCAAACTAAGATATCTACTTAGAAGTTTATTCCTGTGGCAACCAGATGCCTATTGAGGGTGGTCATGTTGGGGAAAGGTGCCCCCAACTTAGAAATACCACTGCAATGGTATGGCCCTTTGCCTGCATGAATTTAGCCCTGCCCCTCTTAAAAGCCATTCAGGTTAATGACCATCACCCAGATGTGCAGTAATGAGAAGTCCTTGATGCCTCTGAGCTTGGTTGTTTTCTTTCTTATAGGTATCATCAGCAGTGCTACCGGTAGTAGTGTTCGTTTGGGTAATGAAATGTCTGCAAGAAAACATCCAGGCTCAGAAAACACCAAGGACCTCTCATTTCAAGCTATAAATATTCCCCTTTATTAGTGCAGAAATGAATTCTACAGAATAATGGCATGGAAATTCTGACGTGAATGATGCTGTCCAAATTTGGCTCGGCTGCCTGGCTGGGAAAGGGAGTCCAACACATCTGGCAGGGTCCAGGTTGCATCTGGGGGGATGGAGCTGCATTGAAGCAGCCACCTTGGCCGTGTGGAATACAACGCTCCCTTTCATAGAAGATTAAGAAACACTGATTAAGAACTGTTTTGCCTCTTTGACAGGCAGCCCCAAACAGCATTAGCTACCCTTCATGCAATGCTTGGCATTTTCGTTTAGTCCAAAAATCTACACCCGGCTTCTTCCCTCCACCACCACCCCCTCCCAGCCCTCCAGTGACAGCAAACATTTCTCCTTTTATGGGGTGGGTTAGCAAAAGCAGCTCCTATGTTTCTGAGTTTATGGTGCTGAGAGAAGCTGGTTTCTGGAAGCATCCCAAGATGGGAGGTCCTTTCAGGAAATGCCAGCTGGGATCCAGACTTTCTGAAGGTGCTTCTCAGGTCAAGAGAGGCCCAGCTTGGCCAGTTGGTGGCTACACTTCTGCTTTTCAGATCGGAACTCTCCTGATTCGACACCTGCTTCAGATTCGGCAGGCAAGAAACTCTCTCCCATTTTTTTTTTTTTTTGAAAGAAGAACCCCACCTTTTCTGAAGTGATTATTGACAAAATAAGATGGTTGTTTCCATTTCATCCACTTTAGCCTGTGGCTGTATTCACATCACCTTTTGAACTGGGGTGGTGAACAATCTAGCTTGATTCAATTGCTGAAACCTATTTAGTTTTCACTTGGATTTATTTTGTTTAATGCAGCTGAGTGGTGAGGTGAATCCAGGCTGTTCCTTGGTTTAGGCTTCAGCATCTTGGCTAACCCCAGACATTGGTTCCTCAAGGAACTGTATTGAGTAGGTTGTATGAAGGCAGTCAGTGGGAATGAGAAGGATGGCAGCTGAAACTGGTTTCAAGGCTGACATGCCCAGGTCTGTTCAGTATATCTGTGAGGCTCAAAGAAGCCCCGGGGGCTTGGGAACACACATCATTCAAATTCCTCTCCATTCCAAAGTTTCTCCCCTTTGCGCACAACCATAAACAGACCCACAAGCCCTACTTGGAAGAAGGCCCCATCCTAGACCTCTAAGGCAGCCGCTGGCCTCATGGCTTTCATTCCTTTTATAGGACCTCTAAGCTCCTTTTGGAGGGGGAAGGCAGTGGAAACAAAGGTGGGGCAAGAGATGGAGAAACAGGAGAATGGAAAGAATGGAAAAAGAGATGAGGAGGTGTGCCTTGCCTTCATTTTAACTTGTTTAATAGTATGGAACTACAATACCTAGAACCGTGATGGCGAACCTATGGCACGGGTGCCACAGGTGGCACGCAGAGCCATTTTATTGGGCACACAAGCTGTTGGCCAACTTACCTCCAGCAGAGCATGCACATGTGATTGTGCATGTGCATATGTACAATTACAGAGGCCCAGCTGGTCTTTGGGCCTCCGCTGTGCATGCGCGTGATTGCAGCAGGAAATCCAGCTGGTCTTCAGAGCTCTCCTGTGTATGCACACGCAATTGCTCATGTGTGCCTGAGTGCCTGCAAGCAGTGTGCATGCATTGCACATGCAAAAGCTGCATGCATGCACAGATAGTGCGGTTGCACATGCAGCACACATGGAGCCGCACGCAGCTGTGGATGGCATGTGCAAAGCACGTACTTTTCAGCACTCGTTAAGTAAAAGGTTCACCACCACTGACCTAGAATCTCCACACTTAAGCATTGGCAGGGAATTCTCAGGCCACAACTTCCAGATCTATAGAGATTGGCAGTCTTGTGACCCTTCAAATTCATGGGCATCACACTGATTTGGGGAGGACTGTCCTTCTACACATATTATTGTCCAGGTGTATTGGGTTACAGCTCCCATTATTCTTCAGCCAGCAAAGTCACTGACTGGGTGTTGTAGTCCAATACCTCTGGAAGGGATTCAGATTAGAAAAGGGTGCTTCTGATTGTACACTGACTCATTAACCCACAACAAGCCCAAGGTTAGAATCTGGTTTCCCAGAACAGATGTTGGGTTGAGAAAAGTCCTTGTAGGACAAACCAGGTTCACTTCATCTTCTCAACCCTCTATTTGACTGAGAGGTATCAAGCTACCATGTTAAATTTCCCAGAGCATCCAGCATCACATAACTCCAAGGCATGACAGGAGATTAAAAATGGGAACATTTCAATTAGGGGTGTCCAACCTTGGCAACTTTAAGACATGTGGACTTCAGCTCCCAGAATTCTATACTGACTGGGGAATTCTGGGAGTTGAAGTCCACAAATCTTAAAGATGCCAAGGTTGGACACCCCTGATTTAAATGATGACTTTCTAACCCTTTTGCCATTTTCTCTGACCAGCCAGTAACATGGAGGGCCACAACCATCTCCAGAGCTGGCCCTGATCCAGAATGTTTGCACTTTTAACCACAAGGAGTCCCTTTCTATTTTTCCAAGGAAGTGCTGAAGAATTTCTTCTGGTGCATTATGGGATTCTGGCTCTTTTTTGGCTCTTGTAGGAATACAGGTAGTCCTTTAGCAGATTAACAAAGTTGGGGGGACCTTGTAGGTTATCTAGTCCAACCCCACCCTGCCCACGCAGGAAATTCTACACTATTTCTGACAGATAGCAGTCCAGTCTCTTCTTGAAAGCTTCCAGTGATGAATCTCCTACAACTTCTGAAGGCAACTTCTGTTCCACTGGTTGATTGTATTCACTGACAGAAAATTTCTCCCTATTTCCAGGTTGAATCTCTCCTTGTTCAGTTTCCATCCATCATTCCTTGTCTGGCCTTCAGGTGCCTTAGAAATTAGCTTGACCCCTTCCTTCATATGGCAACCCTGCCTTGAACATTTATTTAACAACCATCCAAAGTTACAATAGCACTAGAAAAAGTGACATATAACCAATCCTCGTGCTTACAACCATCCTAGCATCCCTGCAATCACTGATCAAAATTCAGCACTTGGCAACCAGTGTGTATTCACAACAGGTGCAGCATCCTGTCTGACAGAACAAAACTGACAGAAGAAACAGACTGAGATCCCAAAACTCAAGACTTACCAGAGGTTGCAATTATCACGGTAAGTTGCTCCAGCATGGAACTTGATACCATTGCGAATGCAGTCTGTGGGGGGGAAAAGAACAAAGAGGGTTAGTCTACAGAGCTCTATATATTGTAAGATGACTCAGCATTCAGACCCGGACTATCAAACCTTGGCAACTTTAAGACTTATGGACTGCAACTCCCAGAATCCCCCTGCCAGCCATGCAGGCTAGGGTATTCTGGGAATTGAAGTCCACAAGTCTGCAATTACTTTTACTGCGCTATTTATTTTATTATTCAAATTTATATGGTCTCCCTCTCATGGAAAATGATTCTAGGCAGTGCACAACATTATTGTGCTTTGCTTGTGTGTGTTTTCAATAAATCAGATGCTACAAAACCAGTAACATCATCCCTGGAAATGTTTTGTTGTTCTATTTGCAGGCAGTTAAAGGATCGTTATGTTTTTACACGTGCAAGAGAATACAATGCATTCACAAATATGTGCCCTGGAGTGGTTCTCTCCCACTCCTTTTTTCATCTGAACAATTACTTATAGTTTCAGGACCCCACCCCCTTATAAATATACATGGATCAGATAAATGCCTGGCTTTTAACCTCTCCAAAGGGTGGTGGAAGCTTGTAAAAGTTAAACTGTATTTAAACCCCCACCATTATTCAACAAGGCTGGGTGGAAATGGATCCAAAGAGATCAAAGTTTGATTTTATGCCAAACTTCCACCTAGAAGACATTTGAAGGTTAAACTTCAGGTCTTGAAAATATAAATGGCTGTGTTGAGCCCTCATCTTTCAATTAGAGAATGCTCAAATCCAATTTAATTTTAAAATTCCCTGGCTTAACTTTTGGGAAATATTGTTCTACAGCTTAGAATAGGCAGTGTAGACCAGACTACACTGGTATTTCCTTACCTGCAGTATTTTCTTGCCTAATAACTTATTATGGTTTGCCACATAGTCAGTCAGATGTTTACACTGGGTTACACTTTTGTATTCACCTATTGAGTACTTCCCAAAGATCTCGGTTAGACAGAAGTTGTTTGATGGTGTTAAAGAGAACAATGCCAAACTGTTCTAAGTAAAGTTTTGCAGTTGACCGATGGTGATTTTCTCATTTTCTCTATGGAGATTCTCAGTCATCCAGGTCACAGTTGTCTCAAAGGGGCCTTTTCAAGAGGCGCCTGGACTTTGTTTTTCCTTGAAGACATTTTGCTTCTCATCCAAGAAGTTTCCTCAGTTCTTGGATGAGAAACAAAACATCTTCAAGGAAAAACAAAGTAAGTCCAGCTGCCTCTTGAAAAAGCACCTTTGGGACAACTTCTAGTGATGTTCCAGTTATTTTGGGAGTTCACCCAAGATACCTGCATCTGTACTATCAGTATTACCTTTGCTTTATTTTGCTATGGTCATTCTACTATATGCAGACTTTTATATTTTATTCTTTTCTCTATTCTTTCTCTTCTGTTCTGCTGTCTCCAGTTTCCACAAAGTCCACTGTCCAGACTTTTTGTCTTATCAACTATTTGTCAACTGTCCAGTTGAAAATATCCAGAAAACGAAGGTAGTCTTCAATATATGACCACAATCAAGCCCAAAATTTCCATTGTTAAGAAAGACAGTTGTTAAGCGAGTCTTGCCCCATTTTTACAATCTTTCTTGCCACAGTTGTTAAGTGAATTACTATAGTTGTTAAATTAGTAATACATTTATTAAACTAATCTGGCTCCCCCATTCAATTTGCTTGTCAGAAGTTTGCAAAAGGTAATCACGTGACCCTGGAATACAGCAACCATCATAAATGAATGCAAGTTGCCAAGCGTCCAAATTTTTTAACACATGATCGGGGGATGTTGCAACAATCATGAGTGTAAAAAAGGTCATAAGTCATTTTTTTCAGTGCCATTGTAATTTCGATTGATCATTTAATAAATTATTATAAGTTGAGGGCTACCTGTACAAAATTCTGCTTTTTTTCCCCCTACCTCTTACCCCTTTTTTGAACCCCAACACCATAAAAACAACCCAGAAGGAGGTTAAAAGTAGCATTTGGGTTAATATCCTGGGTTTGAAGAGATTGCTGAGAGTATCACATCCAGCCTCTCTGTCAGTAGTCCAGTAGAAAGAGCCATTGTACCAAAGCAAGAAAATTAGATTTTCCTTATTGGGGGCCAAGAAAGCAGATGAGGTTGCTGAAGAAGTGACTTCTATCTATGGTGGGACTGATTGTGGTTGTTTGAAAGAATGTTTCATAAACCCAAGAATGACCTCTGAAATGTGAGTGGGTGGAAACCCATATGGATTTAGCACGCAACAATACAACCATACATTAACACTGCTCATTTTTTGAACTTATCTGTGAAGGTTTAAAATCCTAACAATTAAAGTTTCTTTTAAAAAATGACTAGTTTGTAATATTATGTACAAATTAAACAATAATTTGTATGTGGTATATAATAATTGTTATCTCCACAACATTTCAGTTTCTCTCACTGCCTTTTAACAGATATATTATTTATTTTTAATCCTTATTAAGCCACCAAGAGTTGTTTGCAAGTCTGTGACCTTGAACATTGAAATAATAAATGAATACAAAGCTATATTACTGTACTACTGTTGCAGAAAAGAACACTATGAATTCTTTAAAAAAGGAAGAAAAATAAAACAAAAAGGCAAAAAGAAAAATATATATTTAAAAACTTCTTTAAAAAAAGCAGAGAGAGAGGGGGGGCAAAAGGTATATTGAATTGCAAATGTGGAATTCTTGGTGCTTTCCAAGTTTTGGTAGACGCTACCAAGAAGAAAACCACACTCTCACCGACAATGAAAAAGCAGATCTGTTATATATAAACAAAGTGCAAACCTCACTCCCTTCTAGCACTTGAAGATATTCCCTAGTTGGGTAATGAAACATCTGCAAGAAAGCAACCAAGTTCAGAGAACACCAATGGCCCCACAGTTCAATTGAGAGCTACAAATATTCTCTTTTATTGGATTGTGAGTATAAACAAACAAACAAAATTAATGGCAAGAGACCAGACCATGGTAAGAGTGGTGGCAAGAGAAGGTATAAGACTGTAAGATTCAAAGACCTTCTTTCCATTCTGATCATCTCTGCATTCACCATTAGAATAAGGATGTGCTTAGGATACCAAGGGAAAGGGAAACCACAGAGTTCCCCCCCGCTATCATGCCCTTAATTCTTTCACTATTTTCAGCCCTGAATAAATCTTAACATCTTGTCAGTTAACCCATGGAAGGGTCCAGGGGAACCATTGTTGGGCCGGGCTAAGGGGATCCATCAGTTGGCCTTAATCCAGCACTTATTCTGATTCAGCAGGAAATTCCTGTGGTACCTTCCAATCAAGTGTAACTTCAGATCCACAGCTTACCTTTCTGTATCGGATACGGTGGTTCAATACCCAAACAGTATTCCCAAAAATCAGGACAACAGTCAGAGATGGTTCGGTTGCAGAAGAGGTCACAATAGCACAGGGTATCGAAGTAGGGGACGGTGCAGGCGTCATCTCTCCCATGACAACAAGCATCCTGCCGACCACAGTACGAGCCTTCTGCATCGCGTATCCCCTGTACGTGCAATCCAGGTGCCAGTTCCCTCCGCATACGATGCACCCGCACAGGAAGAGTCTCACCCATCAACAGCAAGGTGCACAGAAGAATCCAGCTTTTCATGGTGCTTTCTGAGTTACTAAATGATCCCAGATGATCTGGAGAGAGGAGACAAATACATCTGGAATCACATAGCACAACTTCTACCTAGCCCAGTCTGCTAAGAACAGACCCCCTTGGAAAGGTATGAATTGTCCACAGTCCACAGTGGAAAGCACTGGGAGAAACATTGATTCTTTTGCAAGTATGTTTCCTAAACTGGATCCTTAGGAGGAAGAGAGTGAACATTCGCCTAAGAAATTTTGCTAACTATAATTAGATGCAACCTGAGGTAAATCATTCAGGATAGATCAGACCAGGAATTCAGCATCATGCAGGTCAAATATTTTTGTTGTAAAGCTTTATGAACAGAACTTTTCTGTCTGAATATGTTTCTTCCTCCTTCCCTTTATCTTTGTGAGAACTAGGAAGAGTCTTGTGTGAGATGCTTCCTCAGGTTACATTCCTATTCAAACTCAAGTTTCTTTTATCTGGACCATGTCTTGGTAGCGATTTTTTCTCCTGTCCCTCAAGGCCATTTCCTCTTTCCTCTACCCCTGGTTTTCACCTGGATTAGAAATTCCAGGACAATAGGGGAGCCTACCTAGGGGAGCCTACCTAGAAGGTAGGACTAGCCTATCCCTTGTGTATTACAGCCATCAAAACTACGTGAAGGAATCCCTGTCAAGTGCAAGCAACCAGATCATATATGAAGGGTTCAAGTTTATTGTACTCTGCCTATTGTCAAGCTAAAAAGGAGACTTTTATGCTGAAAATTTATTAGTTGGTGCTTTTTGCAATTATTTCACTGAACCTTTTAGCTCTGACACATTTTCTGCAGGGCCAACAAGTTGGGGGAGTGGAGGTTGATATAACTGACTGGAGGCTGTTATCTATTCTGCATTCTTCTAAAATATTTCTCATGAGAATTTTCTCTGGGTTGTGGACACCTGTGAGAGGAGGTCCTGAAATGAACGTTAGAACTTTCTTTGAAGGGGTTGGTGAGAAATTAACATGTGATAATTAGTGGGGTGGAGCTTTCACTAGCCTGGGAATTTCAGATTCGGGATTTCTTCAGACCGTACCATTACAATGTCCTCAATAAATCTCATTCTAAGGACTTTTGCTTCTTTGGAGTTTTGATTAAATTGGGGATGTTGTGTAGAACCCTGACACCTGTAATACAAGAATCTCCCTAGACTACTTGCCCTCTTTTGGGAATAAAAAGATAAGGACCCAGGGAACTTAGAGGTGTCAATCCTTGATTTATGCAACAATTCAACACTAATTCCCCACTTGATCCCTCCTCCTTGCCTGGCTGGGAGTTTCCCAACAGTCCAGGGAGTCACCAGGAGTTAGGTCAAGAATACCTTTGCTTCTAACCAAACATTCTAAAAGTCCCTCTTGGAGTCTCCTGTCCTGCCCTTTCTAGCACCTTAGCATGGATACATTTTTGGCGAGCATTTTACCTATAAAATTCCAAATCTGCCCTAAATCATTTCTGTTACATTGTCATGTCCATTGCTGGCCCTACCACATCTCCTAACCAGCTCTTAGAGGGAAAGATTACATTCAGGACATTGTCCTGTTTACACAGTCACCCAGAATGGAAAAAAACAAGCAAAAAGTTTGAACTCTCGACCTGAAAGAGCTCAGTTGAACTGGGAGGGGAGAGGATAACCATCTCATATCAGCCTGTTTTGGTGGAGATTCAGAAGCTGGTATGTCACAGCAAGCTAATTCCATGACTATTTAGGCTCCTTCAGTTTCTCACTTTACCCTCACCCACAAAGCTGCAAAGTAGATTTGGTTAAGGACCACATGTCCTACAAGAAGTAGCCCACTATCCTTTCTGAAGGACATGACTGCACAACAGAGGTGAAATTCAGCAGGTTCTAGCAGGTTTGCTAGAACCAGTAGTAAATTTTCCAAGCAGTTTCGAGAACCGGTTGTTAAAAGAAATCTCCTTTTGTTTTGTTTTGTTTTTCCCACTTTACAGGGTTAATCCTGTAAGGCAGGCAGGAAAAAAAATCCTGGTGTTGTTTCTAGCCTAATCTTTATTGCCCTGCTTACAGAAACTGCCCACCCAGTCACATGACACCCCCCCAGCCACGCCCACTAAGCTACACCCACAGAACCGGTAATAAAAAAAATTGAATTCCACTGCTGCACAACCTTGCCTTCAACACACCTACTTTCTATAGCAAAGGAGCACATAGCCAAAGCCACATCTTTCCTTGCTGCACTTTGCAAGTGTCATTTTTCCACTTTGGCTTGTCTAAAGTTCAGCAGGGCAGTCATTCTGCAGTGGATTATTTCAGGGTAAGCTTAAAGACAGGTATGCGATGAGGTTTGGGGGTTGGATGCTCTGCTTCTATTGCCTCACAGTGCTGAGTGGACAGGTCTCCAACTCAGATCCTTTGCTAAGTGGGGATGAGAAGAATCCTAGGATACTACGATGTCTTCTACAACTATGCCAGGACTGTGACTGAGAGGTGCCTAGAAGTTGTCCAACTCATTTATCTGCTCTGTGTACAAAGATGGTTTGGTTCACACAACATGCTGAGATAAAGCCAGGGGATCTCAGAATACACTGAACCCCAGACTACCCAATCCTATTTTCCAGTGGTGGAATTCAATTTTTTTTACTACCAGTTCTGTGGGCGTGGCTTGGTGGGCATCATGTGACTAGGTGTGCAGTTTCTGCAAGCAGGGCAATAAAGATTAGGTTAGAAACAACACCAGAATGTTTTTTTTCCTGCCTTCCTGACAGGATTAACCCAGTCAAGTGGAAAAAAAACATAAGGAGATTTCTTCTAACAACCGGTTCTCCGAACTGCTTAGAAAATTTACTACCAGTTCTAGCAAACCTACTAGAACCTGCTGAATTTCACCTCTGCTATTTTCACCTGGTCTTACGAGTTGTGGAAACCCAGCCAATATGAATGGCTTTCACTTTCTCTTCCTAGGGAACTGAACACTAACATTACACATAATTGGCTTCTTCCCTACATGTGAACTAACCAAGAAGCAGAAAACTATAAATCTAGAATGCCTGAATAAACCTGCTTGGGGGAAAGGAGTTCCTGCAGAAGAAAATCTGGGCTTGAAGTCCTGTCTCCCCTGTTTCAGAAGTCATTTGCCAGGTAGCCACCATCTCTCCACCCCCTTTGCAAGGGAAACCTCTCCTGCCCTCCCAACTTCCCCCCATAAGGAATGAAGACCTCTTGGATGATCTCAGCCTGCAGCAATGCGATAAGGTCACCATTTCCAAAAGCAGAGGCAGCAGCAGTGGCCACCAACTCCCGAGGAAGGAGCCAAAGGTCAAAAGCCAAGGAAGGAATTTCCTCTGTCTTTCCCGTGCACCTTTCCTTTGGTCTTCCGGGATGCAGGGGACGTCCCACCGAGCTTCGAGTTTCATTTTGATTAACTTTGCTCCCTGACCTCTTTCAGCAAAGTCCAAGGCAACCAAAGCTTTGCTTTTATACACATGTGCCTTATCTGCCCCAAGCAGCAGTGTGAACTGTGGGATCTCTAGCTTCAGAGGTATGTTCCAGCTCAGAAGGGATTCAATCTTTCGTTTCATTTCAGAAGCATTTTGACAGGGGCAGTGGAGTACCCCAACAATCCCAGAAGACATTCCTGATCTACCAGAGACCTCCCAGGTCCCTCTGGTGACCCAAGGAAGGTTTATAGTGTGGTTAAAGGCTGCATTGGTGGCCCTCTAGTCAAAAGGTCTGTTGCTGCCCCACCCAGCTACACCAGATGAAAGGAATCCATGCCTGGCCAGCCATTCAAAAGCAAACATTTTAAACTGGATACATGTCAATCTGTCTAAGTGCTCAGAATCCACCTCTACTTGAATGCTTAACTATATAGATTTTTTTTTAAAAAAAGAAAACAATTCCTAAGCTTTAGAATAGCACTGGAAAAATTGTTCATCAACTGGGGAAATGCCCTTCTGAAATGCTTTGCATGCCACTTCTTAGGGAGAAAGGTAAGCATATTCTTTCCAAAATGGTTTTCCTAACCTTTTTTTAGATCTTGATGAGCTTTCTCTGGCAGAAAAGGAATAAAAAGCAAGGACATCATCATTTAGGGCTGATGAGTGGAATGATCGATCAGTCATTCTTTTATTTCAGTACTCCTGAGTCTTAGAGAAACGCACAAGGCATTTTTATTCAATAAAGGAGAATATTTGAAGCTCAAGGTTGAAATGAGGGTCCTCTCTGAGCTTGGCTGTTTTCTTGCAGATGTTTCATTACCCAAACTAGGTAACACTATCACTGATATTACTTAGTTTGGATAATGAACCATCTGCAAGCAAAATATCAAACTCACAGAACACTAAGTAATCCTTATTTTAGAAATGCCTTTTTCCAACATTGTACTGGCAAGTAGCATTGCATTCTTTCTTGCTTATTCTGCATTTTAATCACCTGCTGTGCTCATTTAAGCCAGTTCTGCTTGATCGAACACCAGGACTGGGTTCATACATTGCCCTTCACCTGCGTTCAGCATTAACCCATTTCCTGGAAGGAGAATCACCCAATGCTCTATTCCTGAAATGATCCAAATTGCTAGAGTTCACACAAAGCACTCAAGTTATCTCACAAACAAACCGTTCACATCCACCAAGCTTGGTTTATAGCAGAGAAAATAAAGGTAGCTTTTTTTAAAAAAAGTGGTGTAGTTAGGCATGCTTGACCCCAGCCAAAAGACCACACCTTCAAAGCTCCAGGAGGTAGAGATTTCGGCTTTGGGGGGGGGGGTCTAAATCGGAAAACTTTGCAATGGAAAAACAGGAGATTTCTTTTTTTTTTTTTTTTTAAATTAAAAAGCATCAGCTCTCTGCTCACTTCGTCAGAAGCTTCTGCGAGGGACAGCTCCTTAAAAGTTTGTGCCATTTAATAAAATTTGCCTGCGGAAAACGGTGCTATTAGACACCCTCAGGTTTTTCTTGCCAGGTAGATTAAGCCCGCTCTCCTTGCAAAGGCGTTCTCCTTTCAGATTCAGGAGTGGATAAAAAGATGCAGACCTAAAGGACGACTCAGCATCTCCTGGAAGGGATGTCCTTTTCACCTTTCAAAGCGGGGAGCATCAGCGGACGCAACCCCCTTCTAGTTACTGCCCAAGTCTCGGGCGCCCTGCTTTCCTCTTCCTCCCGGCTCCTGGGACTGCATTCCCCATCATCCTCGCCTCCTCCCTGGTCCCTAACCTGCCTGTAAGCATCAGAGGAAGCGAGGTGGAGAAGGCAAAAGAAAAGAAAGTGAAGTGGGAATAGGGAGAGAGAGAGAATTTTGCCCCGCCAAAACGCTTGTACCTGGCGCGTCTTTGCGCAAACGGAGCGGTCGATCTCTCCGCCTCTGCTCGAGCGCGCCGGGCCAAAGTCAGGCGTCGCAAGCGCGCGTCCCTCTCCCCTGACCGTCCCGGCCCTCGCCCTTATATGGAGTCGGGGACTCCCAGCCCACCTCCCCTCCCTCGGGCCCTCCTTCCTGCCCACTCCGGAGCCCCGAGCGAGGGAACCAGGTAGCGCTGACTAGCTGGTGGGCAGATTGACGGGACTCGCTCCTGAGATCTAGTGGAAGAATTAGAGGCTTCAATCCGGGCGCGGCTCGGTGCCAATCTCGCCCGCTGTCCTCGAAGCAGCCGCTCTCCAACTTCGGCTTCTCCTGGAAACCGCTGCAGCCGTGATAAGCTACTAAGGATGCGGTCAAAAAAGTCAGCATGGCGAGCGCAGCGGTTTCACTTATACGCATCGCATATCTGGTGGACATCCTACAATAGAAAGGACCACCGCGTGAGCCTCCGCAGTAGGTCGTTGTAGACCACTAGGCACATCCAAAGCACCCCTGGGCAGGACAAGAAACAATAGCTGGAAACTAATCAAGGAGAGAAGCAACCTGGAATTAAGAAGAAACTTCCTAATAGTGAGGACAATTAACCAGTGGAATAGCTTGCCTCCAGAAATCGTGGGTGCTCCATCATTGGAGGTTTTTAAGAAGAGACTAGATAGTTACTTGTCTGAAATAATATATTTCTCCTGCTTGAGCAGGGGGTTGGACTAGAAGACCTCTAAGGTCCCTTCCAGCTGTATTCTATTCTATTCAACTTTGGAGATCCATCTCATTACACTGCTAATGAGCCACCTCCTGGCTCATTTGGTCCCATCAATGGGGCAAACTGGCTTACCTCTCCAAGTCAGGTGATCCTGGAAGGAGAATGGGGTGGGAGGGAGAGACAAGGGAACCCCTCCAGGAGGTCAAAGCACAAAGCTTCATGACTCTGTGGAATGGTGCTCAGGGACCCCTTAATGGTGGGGGTGGGTTAAGAACATAATGCATTTGCTTGTCGTACCAGGCAAGGCTATGGCTAACGTACAGAAGACTCCTTCCTCCTATTTTCTTCACAACAACAACAACCCTGCGAGGTGGCTTGGCCTGAGAATGACTGGCCCAAAAATCACCTAGCTGACTTTATACCTAAGGTGGAACTACAATTCACCATCTCCTGTCAATTGGCACAAAGCCACCCAACCAGGTTTCATGCAGAACTAGAACTCTCTGTTTCCTGGTTTCTAGCCTGGTGTCTTAACCACTAGACCTGTGGTCCTCAACCTTTCTAGCTTGGTGGACTAGTGTGTGTGTGTGGGGGGGAGGGGATGGTTCTGTGCATATGCACTCACGCGCACAGCTCCATTTGCACAAGTGGAGCTGCATCTGCATGCTCACCCATCACTTGTGTGGGTCAGTTCTGAATGGGCCATGGCCCAGGAGCTGGCCGACATCCAGGGATCGGGGACCCTTGCACTAGACCAGGGGTGGGTAACTATGGCCCTTTTATGACCTGTGGACTTCAAATCCCAGAATCCCTGGGCAAGGCAACTTAAATAAAATGGAGAGAACATTGTGAGGTGTAAGTATAAGGAACCCTTATGCTTCAAAATGTTTCCTCCATTTTATTTAGGTTGCCTTGCCCAGGGATTCTGGGATTTGAAGTCCACAAGTCATAAAAGAGCCACAATTGCCACCCCTGCACTAGACCAAATATATAGCCTGGGTGAATAAGGCAGGCTCATGGCACTTGGAAATAAGTGTGTGGGGTGGGACACACACACACCTTGTTCAAGAGTGTAAGTGCTGCTGCGGAGAAGGCAGCCTTCTGGGATTCTGAGGAATGATACAGTTAATTGAAGGATTAAGGAATACTCCCAGGAACCCAGAGTGTGCTGTGGGAATCAGGCCATCCTGCCAGTAAGTGGGCGCCATGTCGTATAAGGCAGGGGTCTCCAACCTTGGCAAGTTGAAGACTTGTGGACTTCAACTTGCCAAGGTTGGAGATCCCTGGTATAGGGCAAGGGTCCCCAACTCTCAGTCCCTGGATCGGCCTGTCACCCATTGGGAACCAGGCCATGCAAGCAGTGGGTGAGTTCATAAAGATTCAATTGGGCAGGCACTGGAGCTAGGTTGCGCATGTGAAGCCATCCCCTCCCCCCTCCCACCAAAGCTGTGGTGTTCCCCATCGGCGGCGCCACAGCTGCTGCCAATCCATGGAACCAGAAAGGTTGGGGACCACTGCTGTAGGGCTTTCTAAGTACAGCTAGTCCTCGACGTACAGCGGTTCATTTAGTGACCGTTCAAAGTTACCACGGCGCTGAAAAAGGTGAGTTGATGACCGTTTTTCACACTTAACAACCATTGCAGCATCCCCATGGACAAGTGATCAGAATTCAGGCAGTTGGCAACCGATTTGTACCTCTGACAAATCACAGCGTCCTGGGATCACGTGATCCCCCTTTGTGACCTTTTGACAAGCAAAGTCCATGGGGAAGCTAGATTCACTTAACAGCCGTGTTACTAGCCTGCAGTTATTCACTTAACAACGGTGGGAAGAAAGGTGGTAAAATGGGGCAAAACTCATTTAACAACAGAAAATTTGGGCTCCGTTGTGGTCGTGAGTCAAGGACTACCTGTAATGAATCACAATCAGTGCAGCTCACAAAGCACTACTGTTCCAGGGGCATCCTGAGGCAAGCCCATAACTGCCCTTGCTTCTTGGGAAGCATTCCACATGCTGGATCAGCTGAGCAAGTGAAATACTATTTCCTGGGCAGGGTTGAGGCTTCAAGGAATGGTAAACAGAGAGCAAAGGAAACACCTATTAGCTCCTGGCAGATCTTTCTTTCTTTCTTTCT
>JAEANM010001161.1:0-29439 GCA_017656035.1 Myanophis thanlyinensis
CATGGACTTCAACTCCCAGAATTCCTGAGCCAGCATGTTGAAGTCCATGAGTCATGAAAGAGCCAAGGTTCCCGACCCCTGCTCTATACCAATGTCTTCTTAAAAACTTCCAATGATGGAGTACCTACAACTTCTGAAGACAATCTGTTCCATTGATTAAGGAAATTTCTTATTTCTAGGTTGCTTCTCTCCTTCATTAGTTTCTACCCATTGCTTCATGTCCTGCCTTCAGATGCTTTGAAGAATAGGTTGACTCTCTTTTTTTTCTGCCAGCCCTTTCGATATCAGAAGACTGTTTGCTTGGGAATTCTGGAAGTTGAAGTCCACACATTTTAAAGTTGCGAAGGCTGAGAAACACTTAGCTAAAGAATACAAACAGAAAGTTCCAGATTGCTACGGGACTCCTCCCATGTAGTAAATTTTATGACAGAAGTAGACTTCTGCATAAGACTTTGGAAAACCTTTGTTGATTTAAGCAGACAATATTGGCATGGCCCTGGATGATCAGCTGAGTAGAGTGTAGAATATAGAATATAGAGAATAGAATAGAATAGAATAGACTAGAATAGATAATAGAGATAATTATTCAAAACCTAACTACACTGCTTAAATAGTATTATCTCATTGGACTAAGTTTTTCAAGAGAGGTTTCCATTTTTTCCCCAGTGGTGACCACAATGTTGGAACATTAGAACAGAAATAAGCATAGACTTAAATCTTCACCCTATTGGTGATATTGATTGAAGTCAACTCTGCTAGATTAGAGTTATTCTATCTAGTAGTAGTAGTAATATTATGAAGATGAAATGGGGAAAATACATTGTTTTGGGATCCTAGATTCTATATGATACACACATATATGAATAATGCATTTTAAGTATGTACATGTACAAAATGTTTATTTGATGTTACCTTTTCCTTCTGACACCTTTGGCTCTTCTGATAAAAACATATGGAGTGCACCAAGTTGCAGAAAGCTTTATTAGACTTTGTCTGAAAATCTAAGAAGACAAAATACCTGGTTATTTTTCTTTACACTTACTCATAGCTATATCTCGCTTGCCTTATGCATCAAAGATGAGTGAAAAACAAATTATCATGAAGCTAATATAAGATCTGGATGAATTTCCAGGCACCCTTTAGGTATGCTCCATTTTAAGTATTGCCAGTTATAAACATTTGTTTGAAAAACCAATGTTTAATCTCAATATAATTTGACAGGATTATTTAAATTTAATTAGATTGTTTCCAGGTGTATTTAGCATTAATTAAATCGCTTTTTGAAATGTGCTGAAAACTTTCTTGCATATTTTTGACCAAGTGATGTCTGATATCTGCATTATTTTCTTTGGCTAGTAGAGGTCTTTTCAGTGTTGTAAAAAGAACATGCCTATATAAATCTTATACTCTTTATATTTTAAAATGTGCATAACCTTGAGCGTTTGGCTGTCAGAGGCCCCACATATGGAGCATGATAATGATGTATATAACCTTATCAATAGTTAAAGATTCTTTGGAAGAGAATTGAAATGATATTGCCTATTCATTTCAACGAGGCTTGTACATATTTTTTTATTATATGTTCCCTGTATGCTCATATTATTGGGCACTAATAAAACGCATAAGGGTTTAGATATAGATTTACACACTGCTTCAATTGCATAGCAACTGAGAGCCCATTATAATAATTACACTGAAATCTCTGGGTAATTTAGATACCATGCGTTCATAGAATTATTTCAAGAATACATAAGAGAAATACAGGTAGTCCTCGACTTACAGCCATTCGTTTAGCAACTGACCACCACTCCTTATGAGACACTTATGATGATTGCAGCATCCCCTCCCCCAAGTCACATGATAAAAAATTCAGGGGCTTGGCAACTGGCATGTATTTTACAATGATTACAGTGTCCTGGGATCGTGTGATTTTCATTTGCAACCTTTGCAATCAGCTGTCTTCTAACAATCAAAGTCAGTAGGGGAAGCCAGCTTAATGGCTGCGTTATTCACTTAACAACTGCAAGTGAGTCACTTAACAACTGTGGCAAAAAACAGTTGTAAAACTGAGCACGATTCACTTAACAAACACTTGCTTAGCAATGGAAATTCTAGTCTCAACTGTGACGGTAAATTGAGGACTATCTGTCAGTGAAATTCTGAAGTTTAAAATTCCTAATTCTGAGCCTTTTAGTTTCAGAGCGATCATTAACTCGCTCATCTGTCATGCAATACAGACTGCCAATATATTATACCCATGGCAGGGTTCCTCATAAGGTCTGTAACAACCTTTCCAACTTAGTGCTCTTCCAATACAAATGGACCCGCTCCCTGCCAGGATGGCTGAATATTACAGGAATTTAAATCCTGTTTATCCGTACTAAAGCCTATGGAAGGCTGATACTTAGATCAATCACAATGATTATACCCAGCACTTCACTTTAATATAATGGTGTGGGTGGCATTAACATGACACCAGACCACGTGATTTAAATCAAATTTAGAGAGAAGATGTAGGTGTTATCTGAAAGAATGACACCTTACGAACAGGATCACAGAGCTTTCACTGTAGGTAGAAATAATGTCATCAGTTAGTAATAGCCGTAGACTAATTAATAGGCCCTCTTCTAAACAACAGTAATATATTCCCAGAGAAGGCTATGCCAATATATCCATGTACCTATTACACTCTGCTAACGGTATAGTCATTTATCTTGCCACAGCATTCCTCTTTCGTTATTGGCGATTCCCGTTCCACCTGGACTCTTCATACCCAGATGGACTATAATTAACTTGAATTTGTGCCTGGATCAGACCTGCTGCCTATTTTTTTTTTTCATTTCTGCAATTAACCCTTGCCCTTTGGACTCCCCACCTGAGGGAAATTTGATCTTCCCTCAACATTTCCCTCCAACACGGATTTTTCCAAAAGCTGTTCACAGCTTGACAAAACCACGATGCATCCATCCCGGCAAATAATCCAGATCCAAATAATTACACAGCCAAATGTTGCCAAGTTAAACAACACACAACAGCTTTTGGGAGATGCCAAAGTGGCGCTTTTTGTTTCAATCGCAGGGCATGTCTGCCTTGGCCCTGGCCACTTTATTAACGCTAATATAATTCTCTGGATTGAGTCGCTGACCCTTTGTTTTCCCTTCCTCTGCTTGGCAAGGAGTAATCATTTGCTGTGACTGGAACGGAGCATGAATTCCAATCTAGCTAATCCCACCGTGTGATTTGGAGACATTCCCCCCCCCCCCCCCAAATGCACTCCTTTGCTAATGTTAGCAGCCAAACAAGAAATGGTCTTCAGTACGTAGTTCGAGCGGTTTTGGAAAACTAGCTTTGGGATGCAAAGCTAAACTTGTGCCTTACCTCTACACAAGAGCAAATAAGAGCATCAGAGCAATGTTACTGGTGTAGACTTTCACAATCAGTGTACGTTGGGCAATGTTGAGCTTCAGGGTTTAATGACTGCACAATTGTGGCTATCATCTTCAGAGGCAAAGTGTTATTACACACAGACAATAGGCAGCTAACTGAGGAGGGACTGACTGACCGTCTGTCTTTATAACCAGGTGATCTGACTTCTGATTGGTCTTTAGCCAAGTTCGTTTCCAATTGGTGTAAGTCAGAGAGTCCTGATCTGTTTTGATTGGCCCTTTGTTGATAACAGGGTCTCAGAAGTTTCCTTTTCTGGTTTACCAAACTTTTCTGAGAATAAATGTTTACTGGTAATACAGGTAAGTCCTCGATTTACAGCAGTTTAGTGACTGTCCAAAGTTACAAAGGCACTGAAAAAAAGTGACTTATGACCATTTTTCACATTTTTGTGGCATTCCCCTGATCATGTGATCAAAATCCAGATGCTTGGCAACTGGTTCATACGTATGATCGTTGCTGTATTTCAAGGTCATGCAATCCCCTTTTCCAACCTTTTGACAATAAAATCAATGGGGAAGCCAGATTCACTTAACAACCGGGTTACAAACTTATCAACTGCAATGATTCACTTAACAACTGTGGCAAGGAAGGTCATAAAATGGGGCAAAATTCTCTTCACAAGTGTCTCACTTAACAACAGAAATGTTGGGCTCAATTGTGGTAATAAGTCAAGGACTACCTGTAGTTTAAAATCTGTAGTGAGAACAGATCTGGTAATCCCCAGTGCTATCTTCCATCCTTCCGAGGTAGTTCATCTTTTTCCTGTCAATGCTAAAAATAATGTTATGTGGATCAAAAAGAGACCTTCGTGCACATGGCATGAAGGAAGAAACATGTCAAAGATCCTAGCCACAAGAAAGCTGTAATGGAATCACTCATACGGTGAAGGCAGGAAAAATAGCTGTTTATTCATTGGACTTAATTGGATTGGACATTGACAACACTTAAAGCAGAAAAGTCTTAATTCATTGGACATTGACAACACTTAAAGCAGAAAAGTCAGCACTGGGAACTACTGCCTCTCAGCGTCTCTTAAAGTAGGCATGTGTCCCTGCTCCTACCCAAACCTTTACATTTGTAAGCCACCATCCAGTTTGGCATTCATCACCTTACCCTGGCACCCTATGTTCCCCTTTACCATGGCTACAGCTATCTCTCCCACACCAGCCTCGTGCTGCTCCACTGTGAAACTCCCCGTTAAGCCCCTCCTTGCACCCCCCAGCCCTAACTCGCTCTCCTGATGCTCAGCTGATCCCGACTGCCACAACCAGAAGCATCATGAGGGAGTGCTTTATATAGCCAGCTAAACGTCCCAGCGGACTAGCAAGTCCCTGACCATTTTCAGCATTCGATGGCCGAAGTGACTGCGACCAGACTGCACATTAAGACACTGACGACCTTCTCGCTGGCTGGAGTGACAGCAGCTACTGTCTCCCCCCCCCCCCACTGATATGGCATCAGCAGCTACAGCAACCACTCCTCTGGGGCTCCCCTTGATAGTCAAAACATGCAGTCTGTCTCTTTCAGTGCTAAAAATAAGAACCATCAAAATACCTGTTGATGGCGGTCCTGCTTGTTCCTCTGATTAAGTCAGGGAGAACCGATCCCCTTTCAGGATCTTAAGCTCGAGAGCCAAAAGAAAGGTGAATCAACGGTCCTCCCAAAATCTGCAAAAATTGGAAAAAGCAACTGAAGCTTTCCCAGTTTTGTAAGTACAGGTAGTCCTTGACTTATGACAATTGAGCCTGAAATTTCTTTTGTTCAGTGAGACATTTGATATGTAAGGTTTGCCCCATATTGTTTCCTTTCTTGTCACAGTAGTTAAGTGAATCACTACAGTTGTTAAATTAGTAACAAAACTGTGAATCTGGTTTCCCCATCAAGTTTGCTTGCCAGGTCATAAAAAGTGACCGTGGGCTATGGGAACTGTCATAAGTGTGAACCAGCTGCCAAGCATTTGAATTTTGATCACGTGATCATGAGGAGGCTGCAACCATTGTGTGAAAAGGGGCATTGGTCTTACCTGATATGCTCCTTCTTGTTGTGCTGAGAATAGAATCCAAGTATGGGCGTGTCTCCGTCAGTAGATCTAAGACTGAGCCAATCAAATGAGTCCTGCCTCTGTTCTGGTAGTCCCAGTTATTTGGCGAAGGAAGGTTGATTGGCTGCATGAGCTCCTGCAAGAAATAACTTCCACCTCCAATGATCATTAGTGAGAGAAAAAGCACAATGGGGTGGGTTTGGATTCTATTCTCAGCACAACAAGGAGTGTACCAGGTAAGACCAACGCCCCTTCTCCATAGTGCTGAGGAATAGAATAGAATCTAAGAATGGGACATACCAAAGCTGGCAGTCCTATGGGTGGGCCCTTATTCAGGTCTCCTCCACAGAATGAACCTGCTGCAAACACTCTGGCCAAATGCCTTGTTAACTGAGGCAAAGGAATCTACCTTGTAGTGTATAATAAATGGATAGTGTGTAGACCATGTAGCCATCCTACAAATTTCTTCAATGGTTGCCTGTGTCGACCAAGCTGCCATAGTGGCCACACTCCTTGTTGAGTGTGCAGTTGGGTGTGATGGCACCTGCAACTGTTGGGCCTGATAGGCACTAGATATACATGCCCTGATCCAATGGTCTATCATGATCGATATGACCTTGGTGCCTAATGCCCCTGGGAGGAAGGCTACAAAAAGAGATTCAGATTTTCTGAATGAAGCTGTTCACTTTATATATATTTTAAGGGCTCTACAAATGTCTAATGGGCCATAACTTCTCTTTGTTGCACGTGGACAAAAATCCAGTAGGATCAGTTCCTGGGCCCTATGAAATGATGTGTTAACCTTTGGGAGAAAGGAAGGATCCAATCTCAATATGACTCTGTTAGAATGAAACACGCATAAGTGTTTCCTAACTGACAAGGCAGCCAGTTCTGCAATGCATGTGGCAGACATGATTGCCACTAAAAAAGCCACTTTCAATGACAGAAGGCGTAAGATAGCTTCTCGGAGCAGTTCAAATGGAGCCACGGTAAGGGACTTTAATACCTGGGTTCCATGTGAGCTCATAAATCTGAGTGGTAGATGACCATTATGATGCCTGAATAGTCTGGATTACCTTGCCAGAGAAGTTTTGCTGCTCAATCTCTAGATGTCCAGTTGCAACTGCTCTGGACCTGGATGCAACAGATTGCCCTGCTGGAGCACAAGTTTGTTCTTGGGGATCTTCCAGGGCCTGGAAGTGGACAGATCTAATAAGTCTGCAAACCAGGATCTCCTGGGCCAATATGGGGCCACCAGAAGGATTTCTGCTCTCTGTTGTACACCCCTGTGTACAAAACCAGCTAAAAAACCCTGGTAACCGGTTATTCGGGGGGAAGCGAATAAGTTAATTACCGGAGTGCCGAATCTCATTGTAATTTCTTTGAAGAGATCTGGGTGCAGCTGCCATTCTGCGTGATCCACTGTGGTGCAACTCAACCAGTCAGCTTGAACATTCGCCGTTGCTGATTATGTGCTGCGCCTTGAGGGAAGATAATTGATTTTCTGCACAAAGGCATAACTGTTGTGCCTCTCTCATGAGGGACCTCCAGTGGGTGCTCCCTTGCCAGTTAATATGAGCCTTAGTGGCTACATTGTCCATTATAATTGAAACATCTAGAACAGCGATCTGGTGCTTAAAGTGTCTGCCAGATGAATGGCCTGGAGCTCTAACCAGTTTATGTTGTTCCCAAGGTCCTGAGAGGACCACTGAGCATGTTGAGGTGTGCTCCCCACCCAAAGAGGCTAGCATCTGTAGTAATGGAAATGCAGTCTGGTTCTTTGAATGGGCCATCTCTCTGAATAGCTGGTGATATCCACCATGTGAAGGAATGGAGGACTTCTGGGAAGACCAAAATTTTGGTATGCGCATTGCTGCAACCTGCCTGTTGAAACGGTAACAAAAACCATTGTACAGGTCTGCATGTAATCTTGCCCATGGCACAATGCCAATGTATGAGATCATCATGCCCAGCAATTTTGAAAACTCGCCATGGGAGCCCTAGGGGAGCTACGTACATCTCTTATCAAGGTTTTAATATTCTCTTGCCTCTTCAATGACAGAAATACCTGGCAGGAGATGGTATCTATAACTGCTCAAAGGTGCTGCAGATGGTTGCCAGGATCAAGATGACACTTGTTCATATTGATTAGAAAGCCATGAGCCCTTAGTGCATCCACTGCTACCCGAATGTCCCTGAGTCCGTGTTGGTATGACACAGATTGAATGAGAATATCATCCGCGTAGCATTGGATATGTATGGGTAAGGACCTGAGGTGAGAGCATATTGGGGCTAGCACCTAGTGAAGGTTCTGGGATGAGAGGCCAAAAGGTAGGGCTATGTACAGAAAATAGTGGCCCGCAAAGCAGCCCTAAAATAGCATCTGTGAGAATTGTGGCTAGGGATGTGGAGATAGGCCTCAGACAGGTCAATAGATGCTAGGAAGTCGCCCTTCCTAAGAGTCTCCAGAATGGACTGAAGAGTGTATATCTTGAAGTGGTGGTATTTAATATGCACATTTAATCTCTTGAAGTCTAGAATGGCTCGCCATCTCCCCGAGGCTTTGGGGACTATGAAAAGAATGGAATAAAACCCTTGCCCTTTTCAGCTTGAGGAACAGGTTTGATGGTCCGAATATCCAGTAAATGCTGAATGGATTGTTCCATAAGGGTTCTTTTTTCTGGGTTAAAGGAAATGGAAGATGTTACGAAATGCCTCGGGAGAATGGGGGTAAATTACAGAGTCAAGCCCTTTCTGAGGATACTTATAACCCATCTATCTGTGGTTTCGGACTCCCACTGGTCTATGAATAAGCCTAGCCTACCCCCAATGGGGGCCTCTAGGCAGTGCTTATTGGGCTCTACGGAAGGGGTGACCTCCTTCTCTTCTAAAGGGCTGTTTGGCTGCAGGCTGAAGCAGGTACCTGTCCCAATAATATTTCTGCAGCTGTTCTTGTCATCGGAAATAGAGTCGCTGGGCAAAGTCAAGGCTCAGGTCACTCTTGGGCAATGGACATCGTGCAACGGTCAACTCTTCTACACTGAGGAGGAAGCACTTTTTTCTTGTCCCTATTTTCCACTAGAAGTGGATCAAGTACCTCCCCAAATAGTCTGCCTCCCTGAAAGGCTCCAGAGGCAACCCTCCATTTTGCTTCACATATGAAGATCTCTGACTGAGCCAAATAACTGGGGCTACCAGCACAGAGGCAGGACTCATTTGATTGGCTCAGTCTTAGATCTACTGACAGAGGCACACCCATACTTGGATTCTATTCCTCAGCACTATGGAGAAAGGTCCTAAGTCACTTCCCCCCGCCCGCTGGGATGTTGTAACTTTGAAAAGTCACTGAATGATCTGTTGTAAGTTGAGGACCACCTGTAATGGAAGATTCTGAAAAGGGGCCTTGAAGGAGAGTGTTGCCCCAAGCTTTCTTCAGGATTCGCAAAAGTTGAAATAGTTTGCATGGAACCTTCTTCCAGTTTTCACAGATGTCAATGTTTGCAGAAGAGCCCCAAAGGCAATGGGACCATATCACTTTTAGGAGAAAGGGTCTGTGAAGATTGGTATAGATCATCTTTGAGAGGGGCGGTTATTTATTTGGGGGCTCTGGCCACCAACTCTAAGATTCAAACCTGGAATTGGATTGGGAACAAATATATAAACAAAATTATTTTAAAAAGCCATATAAAATAACACAAAATGTGGAAGTTAAATATTCAGGCCCCAAATAAAACTAATCCATCATCTGGAGGGATGATTGTAGTAGCCCTTCCCTTATAACCTCTGCAGACTTTCTAAAATGCAGGAGAAATGGAGCCATTTGAATATTTGTAATGTCATGTGGGAGTGATGTTGTGAAACAGGAGAAAGGCCGTAGATGGGACAAGGGTCACACAAATGGCAATTGAGTCTGCTGAAGGAATGGGGACATGGCAAACCTCAGAAGGGACAACCCCCAGGTTTTTGGACTGCAAAACTGTATTTCTTCCACAAAATGAGTATATTAGAGACAGCTGTAAAGCACTGTGAAATGGTATATAAGTCTAAGTGCTATTGATATTATTTGCTTCTTAAATAAATTTCTTAAATGCATTTAAGTTAAATACATTTAATTAATTTACATTTTAAATACATTTAAAACTGTATTTAAAATTCTAAATGTATTTGAGGGGGAGAGATATACTTTCACATTTGCCAGATTCTGCTAATGTAACCTTTAAATAAAGTTAGAGCTAGTACTTCTAGACAGGCTTCTTGTCTGGACTACCTCACAAAACTCACATTGTCTGAGGAGATGCTATCCCAGAGGAGGAAGTGGCAACTGAAAAGGCATGTTTCCATGGCTCCTACAGGTGGCACTCTCCAACAAGAAGACATGGAGAACTTGCCTTAAGAGGTCTTTTTGGTGCAGGTCATCTGGAGAAGATGGGCACTTTCATCAATGCATCCCTCAAAGAATTGCACAGTCCCATTATCTATCCCATCTCTAACATGAGATTGCCAACATCCTAAATTATTTTTCCAGCAAATGACAAAGGAAATATGATTAAATGTGTGTACCTAATGATGCTCAACAATCCCTGTAATTCTGTCATTTTCCCCCAGCAATATATGTTTATGGACTAATTGGCTTAAAAGCCTATTGAGATTTCTCAAAGTAACAGTCTTGTCATTTTTCTTTCCTTATCCATGTAACTCCCAATATCCTTTTGGTTTATTTCCTTTCATCTGTTTTATTTTGAGGGACTGTAAGAACTAGGAAAAATCTGAAATCCTTTTTCTTTTTTCAAATAGAAGCAGGCTGCTAAAACTGCTGCATCAAGGGAAGTTTTAAATCTAGAGGGATCCTGAATACATACCTCCAGTTTCCTTCTAAGCAAACATGTAACTGATGCTGGTCTTAAAAGTATTAATTAGAATCCATGGAGAAAAGAAGGAAAAGATGATAACTTCCTTTGGCTTAGTCAGTGGTTTGTGAATTGGAAACCAGGAATCAGTGTTGACTATGTAATGTGTTGCCTATGAAACAAAAAAGGAAGAAATCTAAGAATTGTGAGAATTATATCGTTATATTTTTAAAAACATATGCACTGCTGCTCTCCTTGATAAGAAACTTATGGATGTACCGTAGTTCACTATGCATGCATGGCAAAGATATATACATGACTTAGATTAAATCAAATCTGGATCCAGACAAATTTGATTTCTGTAGTATGTTCTGCAACAATGTATATATTGCCTTCTGCAACAATCCTGCATATATGTACACTTTACATATATATTTAAGTGAGCCATTCTTCAACATTTCATGCTACTTTCAATTTTGTGCATTCCCCTTGATAACTGAAAAACACTAAGACTTCTTCGAATGGTTACTTGCATCCTGTATTTCTTCCACAAAATGAATGTTATTTGTTTCTTAAATACATTTATTGAATATATTTGAATTAATTACATTTAATTAATTTAAATTTTAAATTCATTTCTTAAATGGGGGGGAGTCTGAGTTTGGGAACAGTATGATATAAGTTATTGGCTGAAACTATTACTTTGTTTTTCTTGTATGTGTGCATTTATTTTATCTTTGAACTATACAAAACCTGTAGTAAAAATAATCATGATATAGCAATGAAATGGTATAATAGAAACATAGGAAAAATATGAACATAAAATATATAAAATTTACATATATGAAAGTAACATGGGCACTTCAGTTAAAAAATAAGTATTTGTTAAACAAGGGTCTAAAACTGGGGTAAAAAATAATTTAAACTAGGTGCCAGTTATCTCTTTATTGCAGAGATTCCACAAGTAAAAAGATCTTTTCCTGAAATCACCTACCTAGCTTCATTTGTTTAAGCAAACAAAGGAAATCTCTAAAGATGGCTGGAGTACAGGTACACAGAGTGATAAGGCAGATCCCAAAGATGATTTTTCAAGAAGCAACTGGACTTTCTGATTTTTTCTTTGAAGATGTTTCACTTCTCATCCAAGAAACTTCTTCAATCACCTCTTGAAAAAAGCGCCTGGGACAACCATGACCTAGATAACTAAGAATCTCCATGATAAGGATTATAAATATCAGAGACAATTTGGATAATTCTTAAAAATACCACAATACAACAAATAAAGGTTAATAAGCAACAGAAAACAAATGCGCAGATTATCCATCATCGATCAGACTTTGTTCAAATCAGAGTCTAAACCTGATCCTGAAGTGAGATGTGTCACATTATCTGGGCTTATTGTGCATAGCCTTTCCATCAGTTTTTATTGTAGAAGTATTCAGTGCGTAACAAAGGGTATTGTTTTGGACTACTAATCAAAGCTGGTTTTTTTAGGCACACTTCAATTAATTTAAATAATTTGTATGGCCCCCATCTAACAGTAGTGGCTTTGGGAGGCCTGCAAAGTTAAAACAGCATTTAAAATAATTCAAACCATGTCTGAGGTTGCAAATAGCAAATTTCAACTGAAAGTAAAACCACATTAACTGGCAGAGCTCACTTAACCTCCTGGCCCAAACACCTGGAGGAACAGCCAAGTCTTTTTATGCCTTGCAAAAGGCTAACTGGGTCAGGGCCATCCACATTGCAGAAAGGATGTTGTGCTACAGGGCAATTTATGCAACAGAGAAAGCATGACTCTTGGGTTCAACATGATGACATTGTTTAATGGGAGGGATCCAGAGGAACCCCTCTGCGCTGGATCTAACAGAGCAAGCAGAATGGATGGGAGACAGGTATGAATATCAAGTCATTTTCATTAGACCATATATGGAAGCTAGTCCTTGGCTCAATTCCATGGCTCATAAAGTTCTATCTTGCTTCCTGTTTCATTTTATGCCTACAGGAAACTATTATGTTCAGCCGTTCACTCTTTTGAATGTGGTTGAACCAACACGTTATTGCTATTCAGCTCTACTCGTTTGTTATTCAGTGACACTGAAGCAGTCTGTATCATTCGATGTTGCTTTTTGACTGGAGAAGGATAAATATGCTAAGATTAAACTTGGACAATCTGGAGATGCTGTTGGTCACCAATTTTTAAGATGAAAGCTGAGGTTTGAAGAACTGGGACCAGGTGAAGAAATACTATCCTAAAAGATAACAAATTATGATGTATGTACTATTAGGAATATGGCAGACAATTAGGTTTTACCACTTGTTCTTCAACAAATTATTTTTGGGAGGAAGCTCATATATTAGAGCATGTTATCCCATGGTTATTCAAGCAACTTCATAATAAACATACTGTAGACAGGATATGAAACCCCGTATCTTTTGAGACTACCTTCAAAAGCCTCCCTTTATGAGAGACCAATCTCAGCTGAACTGACCATCATAATTGGCAGAGTCCACCAAAGCTTCAGCAGCTTCTCCTCTATACTCAGTTTTATAAGAACCAAATTCCATCTACAGAGTTATTTCATATTCTGGAAGCTGCAATGAATTATGTAAATGACATTCTTTCACACACAAATCCCACCATCCTCTTTCACACATACATACCATTCCCATGCACACTATACACTTTGCTACATACCATTCATCTCTCTCTGTGTATAGAATATACATGTTTAAAATCAGCTAAAAACAATTCATGTATCTGACAAAGTAGCCTTAATCTATAAAATAAAAGCTACATTTCTCTTTGAGTGCCTAACACTAGAATAAAGATCTCAAAGAATTGCTTAGTAGATTTTAAATTTTATCTATGTTTGTTCATCCTGAATAACTTGTCCCTCTTAAGAGAGTAGCGCTGCATATATTCACATTCTTTGGTCATCTTCACATGCTGTTTAGATTTTTCCAATTTAGCTCCTCCTCCTGTCCTGTGACATTTGAACAAGTAATTCTGATTTGTTCCTTCCTAAAACAGGCAGCAAAACCTTGGCACATTTTGGATTTTCAATTTCTAGAAGGATTTCTGGTTTATTGCAATGGGTGAACATAATCACTGTTAGTTGATGTTCTTACAATCACAGGAGGAACCATTTTTCTACATTTTACATTTTTTACTTTGTGAGTGGCCAACAGCAGAATTAAATTATCTTCCAATTGTACAAGCCATATGAACCTAGCACTCCACATGCACTAAAATATTCCTGTCTGAGGAGCCTGTGACATATGCATCTGATTAAAGTAGCTGCTGTTTTCTGAAGTAGTTCTGCTGGCATCTGAAGTCAGAGATGTTGGATGGAGCGTGACTGATTGGCCATGAATCAGCCTCATGGTAGAAACCAAGGGTGATCTGGCCAACACCAGCAAGCATTAAATTTGGAAAGCATGCCCTTCAGTATGAATATTAAATCTGTGTTCTACTGACCCATTTTCCTGTTGCAATGTTACTGACTTCAAAGGAATAATACAGAAGGAAAATGAAGCCCTAGTATATGTTGGAATTTGGATGCATTTCTTTGCCTTCTCATCTCACACTGTTCAATCACATTAACAAATCTGGATAACAAGCCCCTTATTGTACTTTTGGCATGTACACAAAATTACACTTGTTTGCTGCAATGCTAATTAATACAGAACAATTGCCACCCTAGAAGCCTCATTAGCATGTACTGGAATTCCCTCTTGGCTCCTACAAGCGCATTAAAAGGGTAGAAAAATCTTACCAGGCAGCTTAGTTATATTAGATTTTCGGAAAACATTGAACAAACATGCAACTGACACTTCTGACTTTGTAGCTAAGGGCCTAACTTTAACCTCATCACTTTGTATGTTGTGTTTGCACTGAAAATATGGTGTTTTATATTTAAATCAAGGATACCCATTCGTTCTGTGATCCAGCCCAAAGCAAAGATCAAACTTGGGGCGAGTGGGGGAATTCAAGATAGAATCTGACTTAGCCAATGCAGGAACATATACCGGTAATTCCAAATTACCCATCCCAATTCAAAAAAGGCCATGAAATTTCAACCTGTATAAATTTCCACGGTGCTGTGGAAATTGTGAGAGCCAATTTGACGTGGTATAGATCATTAGGCTAGAAACTGGGAGACTGAGAGTTCTACACTTACCTTAGGCATGAAAACCAGCTGGGTATCTCTGGGTCGGGCATTCTCTCTGTCCTAGGAAGGCGGCAGTAGCAAATCACTTCCAGATTCTTGCCAAGAAAACTGTAGGGACTTGCCCAGGCAAACACCAGGAGTAAGCACTCATTAGAACAAAACACACCCAGCCAATTTTGCCCAAAGTTTTAGGAAGATGTTTGCACAAAATATTATGGTGTTTTATACCAAATGGAGGTAAGTGGATATTGATGTAGGCATTGACAGGTCTGCCCTTTGGTCATATATTATTGACTTTAATAATGGATTTTGAATGGATAACAGGATTAGGAATTCAATAGAAATACCCAGGCAACTGGGCACTGAGGAAGCAGGGTGAATATCTGTGAAAGTGCATTCAGAGGCTTTCTGAGGCTTTGAGAATGGTACAGAAGTGGTTTAAATGCTAGTTTAGTCAAAACAAAGCAACATGAGGCAACTGGATAGATATTACAAATTCTCCAATTACTTTCCCAATTAAAGAAAAAAATCTGCATATATCTTTGAAGAAAGATTTTTTAATAATACAGGAGGAATGCTTCCAATAACAATGGAGGCCACAGAATCAATTGGGCATTGTATGAGTTTCTGAAGCACTGTATTCAGCCTTTAAAAGAGGGCAGTTTTAAGTCTTTGAAGATTACAAATTCATAGCCAGAGACTAGTTCTGAATATGTATTTAATTATTCCTGTATCAGTGAGACATCAGCCTTCCATTTAACACAGATGGCAAGAGGAAGGTGAAGCAAAGATGGCAAGACACAATAAATCCAGCTATGAAAATTGCCCGGTTGGATCCAGATGTTGCATCTGATTGTGCAAGATGGCATTCGTCAATTTGAAACACAGACCATGCATCTGCGGGAATAACATTAGGAAGATTATGATGATGTATTAGTGAGACATCATAAAGTGTTGAATATTGGTACAAAGCTTCATTTCAAGTATTAGACTGAGTTACTTCAAGATGAATGAATCTCCAATTCAGATACCTTGCATGAATTGGATGTATCAGACTAAATTAGGTATCTCTTGGAGATTTCAATATGCATATCAATGTTTATCCAACAGAACCAATAATGAAATAATTTTAATGGAAAAAAGTTGGCTTGCAAATCCTAATTGGATCTTGGTTAATTTATCCCTAGCAAATATGCATCACAAATCACCACTGTTGCCCTGACTTAATACAAATCTAATTCAAGCGCACAAAATCAGAGATTCCAGGACCACAAGCAGTCCATCAAAACTTCAGCTATATACCCTAAAATCCTCCATAAGCAGTCTTTGAATTTTAGTTTTTCATAGAAGGAAAGCCAGGATTTTCTAAATATACTAAAATGATTAAGTATACTTAAAGCAATGAAATCAGATCCAATGCAGCTTTTCTTCAGGCTCCACCTTCTGCTTTTTGAACTAACCTTAGTATTAAAAAAAAAAAAACCAAGCGTGGCTCTAAGTTCAGAAAAAAGTATTGTATCTTTGCTTTTTAGAGCAGAATTTGAGTAATGCAAAGCAAGCAAGCAAATACAAAAATTATTCACAGAATGATTTTTCACATACGCACACACACACACACGATTGTACACAACTGTTTCAATGTACTTTGCTTGTTGTATTATGTTTCTTTATTGTTTCATTAAATAAAGTCAAACAGTAGAACTGAAATCAAGATGACAGAAATTCCTGGGCATAGTAATCAGTAACATCAACCTTCCAAGGTATTCTAAAATGATGAAAGAAACAGTGTAGTGGTTGGAATTGAGCTGTATAGGCAAAAGCAATACATGTCTGATTTTCAATGTTTGCTGTTAACAGAAAGGACACAACCAGTATCAGTTCCACTATATTTTCATTTAATCCATAGAAAAAAGAATTTGCAGTTAGAACTTCTGATTTTTTGTCATCCTAAAAACTACTGTGTACAAGAATATGAACAAAGATGCATAATCCAAGCTCCACAAAAGCCACATTAGAGTAAAATATTAAATTGAAAATAAATCAAGAGGGTAACGTGTAACAGGTGTTAAATAATATGGAAATCTAAAAAAATTAAATCCACTTTAAATTAGAGCCTCTTAACAGGAACATACACAGATTTTAAAAAGCTATATATATCACCAAAAATACATGAATCAAATTGTGGTGAATTCTCTGGTGTGGGCAGAGGTATAAGCAGGTTTCCTCCTGTTGTGTATGAGAATACAAGCATGTACCACTAAAGTATACAACCAATGGACAGAATTTGTTATCCAGATTATTGGCTCCAACTATATGCATTTTTATAAAACGCTCCAAATTAAGGTAACAGTCCTATTATTACCAGCCCTAGAAATGTTTACCAAAATCTTGTTTCAATCTTTGTTCTGGTTTAACATTACCTTGTACAATGACTACATCTCTGACATTTCTAACTAGGAGGGGGAAAAATCAAGTGTTCATTACAGTAATTATCCCTCAAGTAGAGGAGGAAAACGTGATTATGCAATTTACAAAAATGCAAAGAGTGAAGCTGCTCTGATTATGACTGATTAATTTTGCTAACAAGCTCTGGCATTAATCAGAATAGGCAGCGTCTTAGATAATAAGAACGGAGACAGAAACCTAATCTGCAGATCACCTACATATCATATGTCATACATATATATCAGTTGGGTTTTATCACAAATATGGGTAATATCTCCCTGTGTTGAAACATTTTACATGTTTATAAATGTAAAAAAGCTTCCCTGCCTTCTTTGAAAAAAAAAAAACACATTTATGCTCTAGTGTAGAAAAATGAAAATGAAAATGAAATTTTAGTAAAGTAATATTCAAGAGTATTTTTTCTTCAGAGCAGATGTTATATTTGGATATGAAACTGAACAGCAAACCTCTTGTCACAGGACAAAATATAGAACTGAAAAAGAAATTCCTTATTTAGTACTATCCTGGATTCTGCTTGGACTAAGGATGTCATAGAGAACTATTGGCTACTGTCCTAAATCTGGTATGCAGTGCAATGGGATATCAATATTAACCCTTCTATAGCTGAAGAAATTACATTATATTATATCTCAGGATCAATTTGGGCATAAAAATCTTTTTCTCCATGTAACTCTTGCTAGCAAAATCAGGATGCATCTTACTGCATATTTTTCTGCTTTATTAAAACAAAGTTCAAGTACAGTACCAGAGTAGGCCCATCATACATTTTCAAACCAATCTCAAATTATTCAGAATCTATTTTAATATACAATTGAATAGACCATAAACTCAACAATTAAAGGTTACAATCCAATGTATACATTATCTTAGAATAATTTCACTGAATTTAATAGGGACAAACTATATAGTATTAGGCTGGGGGCGGTATTAGGATTTCTAAGATTTATTTAATAAAATTATTTGGTATACTCACAACCAGCTGAAACATACAAAATGATAATCGATATTCCATTCTCAAAATAGTTAACAATCTGTATTTAATCTCTGAGCATATCTTCTAACTGACAGCATAGAATTGTACCTAGACTGCCATCCAATCTGAGATTTCCACCCAATCTTAAAGCTACAGCAAGGTTCTAATTTTCCCCTCTTTCGATCTAAGGATTTTTAGGAGCTAGAAGTTGTAAAGGAACTAGAGATCAAGGAAAGAAAATTATTAGTACTTTCCCCAAATTAAAAAGATAAGAACTCAAATAAGTGGTGTCACCAGAGTAGTGTTTAGGCAAAACTTTGGGACCCAAATTGTGGGGTTGTATAGTATTTTATCCTAAAATCTGGGACAGTATTTACTGTTATATATTACAGACCACTCAGGTATAACAATAACATTCAGACCATAGTTATTGATTTTTCCTCTTGTATCTCTACAGTTATTGAGAATAGATTATTCAGTCTCTTAACTCTGTCTCAGGTTTGAGGCACTTCCCATTACATTTTCAGAAAATCTCTCCAGAGGCAATGTTTTTATTAATATATTCTGACATTGCTGGTGAAATGTGTCTATCAATTCTGTACACTATATCAAGCTAGAACTTTTTAGCCATCATCCCTGACATGGCTGCTCCAAAACCATTAATTTAGAAAAAGGTTCAGAGGGATAAACTTGAATTTATGAGACTTTCTGAGGTAGCTACTGCCACCTACAGGCTTAGATATTAGGCTTTGTTGGAAAATTTGGGATACAACTAAAAAACTTCCTTTAATTTTAGACTTTTAGAAACTATCTGCATGTAAAATTATTTCCAGCTCTATCAATATACAATTGATCTATTTTGTCTCCAATCTTTTATTGCCTATTAGGAAATCTACATAAGGCAGAGTTCCAAATTACTGCTGAATTTGCTGAAAAGCCCTGGGTACAACCTAAAACACCTTATCAGTCCCTTTAATATTAATGCCTGCAGTCTGTTTCCCATTCTATCTTAAACCTGTAACTAAATACAGACACCCCCCCAAAAAATAAGCCAATCTTTTGCTTCTTTCATTTTTTTCCCTATCACCTGTAATAATGAAGACTTACAGAATGCTTTGTTTGCTTGTTTGTTATATAACGATGCAATTAGTAATTAGAATGTATGTGCACATAATTAGTCGATAAATCAAAACATTCTGAATCTATGCTGAGATACAGTAAGAGGGCTAGAGCAGACCTGCTGAAGTTGTAACTCTCCAAGGTAGAGCTAATAGATCTGGCCTTAAAATATCTAGACAACCACTAAAGGACAGCAAAAAGATAAAAGAATAATTCTTGACTGCCTCCTAGTGATCATCTAGATTTTTGTAGCCAATATCTGATAGACAATCTGAAGCCCACTAGCTACTTATTAAATAAATTTACTTGCTTAATTTTTCTTTTTCTAGGATTATAAAATAGCAGGGGGAAACAGGCAGGAAGTGAATCACATATCTTTTGGCTCAAAGTTTAAAAAGTAAGTTATATACATTGCCCAATTCTGAATTTCCAGTATAGATCATTTTGGGAATGAGAACTCTATGGAAAAGTCATACACGTAACAGGGAATTATAGAACCAAATTCAGAACTTTTGATACAACTGAAATATAAACTGTATATAAGTCTTTATAGAATAATAGCAGGGACAAGCAGAACTTGATGATAGGCCTCATAGTAAAAACTTCTGCAATGATAAGACATTGGGTTCAAAATACGGTAGTGATATAACCAGGTAATGAAACTCTGCCCTTTTTAAAACATGCATTGTGTACATTTAAAAGACAAGGCTTTCATTGAACAGTCATGATGACATATTGAAACCAGCGATTGCTGCTGTAGATATACCCTTTCATGAAATACAGATTTGTGCATAAATTTGATTTGAGTAAAGGTGCCCTGTTGACATATAGTATCAATAAGGAAAGAGGAACCTATTTTGGTCAAAACTGAACTGGATCTGGTTTTGCACCAGGAGCCAGCATATACTGGTAGCAACTGTTCACTAATGATCCTTCAAAAAGACTGTCCTCTATGAAGTACAACACAAGTTTACATTAATTGCAACACCCTGTTTAAAATAATATTTTGTATAGTTTTTCTGGTCTCAAGAGTTTCTAATTAGTTGCCTCTGAGAAATCAACAAGTAGGATGTTAGGGAAGCAGCCCATTCATTTCATGTGCTCTAGAAACTTAAATCTGATAGAAGACTTAATACAGTTGTCATGATGATAAACTTCTAATAGCCTTGTGCCCATGAATATGCGCAGTACTCCTTTAAATCTCTCCATGTTGATGGTTATCTCAATATCTTCTGAGAGCAAATTCCCTAAATTAATGACAGCAATTATATGAAAAAGATGAAATTCTAGTCAGAATAAGCTACAAGCTCTTAGACACAGTGATATTTATCTTTAGAATGTGAAGACATTCTAGTTCCCATCACCCTAGCCTATGGCCTTGCTAAGATTGCTGGGCATTGTTATTCAACAATATCTGGCACCATAGATTCCCCATCTTTGTAACGGAAAAGATTTATCTTACAACCATATGGCATATGATCAATTCAAGCAATCTTAATATTTTCAGATTGCAAAATTTAATATAGAAGAATGTTCAGAATACTATTCTGAATATGTAATCTAAAATAGCAAAGTGCTAGAATGAATTTATTTTGGAGATTTGAATCAGCAAGAGTCTTTGCTGGAGGATGTGCTTCTAAATATAAGCACAGTGCTGAAAGAATATTGAGCAATTACGCTGCAGAACACTCCATTAAAATTAAAATAATACAGTTGTCTTGGATACAGACTACAGGCTAAGCCCAGCTAACAGTAAATCCAACTTCATGTCTGTCTAAAGTATGTCTGGAAGAGAAGGAAGTACAAGAGAGAGACAGGAAGTTTCCTTTGTGTCTTAAACATACAGAAAAAAAATCACTAACAGTGTGCTTGGGAAAAAATAGACACAGGGACATCTGTGAAGACCCTTCTCCTCAAGTGTCTCTTGCCCTTTGTTCTTGTGATCAGAAAGGCTCATGAGTTCCAGGGTAAACACAATCTCCAATAGTTTACCAGAAGACCTGCAGTTGCATAGACTAGGTCAGGTGATGGTGCACCTTTTGAAGAACAAGTGCCAAAACTGCAAGGCGTGCATGCCCGCGGCAGAGACCCAAAGACCAGTGGCTGACAGGAGGTGGGGTATCACAACACTGGCAGCTCTGCAAGAGGCGAGATCTTTTTCTTTTGTGAGCTTGTTTCGTTGTTTGGAGCTGAGCTGAGAGAAGGCTCTGAGTGCCACCTCTGGCACGCATGCCATAGGTTGACCACCACTGGACTAAATTGTGGCTACCTGGGTACCTTAAATGTAGTTGATGCAATGAGTACTGATATACTCGACATTGTGATCTAAAAGAGGGAATTATTTTTTATTTAAGTAATAAACAGAATCAAGAAGCTAATCTTAGATAGCAGGTGGTTTTTGGTCTTCCTCCTTACAGCAGAATGTGTAAGTTTGTTCTGGATGCTACATTTTCTTCTCTAAATCAAGGAAATTCAACAGATGGTATAGTAACTTTTATTTGATAAGAATGTCTGCCTATTTATAGTATTTTAGTATGGAATTAATTGAATCCTGAGTACTATATTTCCAGTTTAAATTAGGTAGGAGATAAGATTTCATAGAAATAATGGGAACAATAGAAAGAAAATTATATATTATTATCATTATCACCTACCTTTATTTTATACAATTCATACCTGATTTTTTTTCCACAACAGTAACAATAAAAGTGAGGTGGATTGGGCTGAGAATGACTGGCTGAATCAATGGCCAGATTCTGTATCTATGGGAGAAGTAAAAGCTAATCCATTACACCGAACTGGCTCATCATAAATTCCTGACAATGAATTTATAATATGAAAGCAGATATATTCATGTAGTCTGGGCTCAGCAAAACTATTTTTAACTCACAGTACTCCCATTTTGGAATCTTCACCAAGATGGAAATATTTTTTCAAACTGTGAAATTGCAAAAGTAAGTTTTGATTTTTTTTCTTATGTGTATAGCTAGTACAAAATAAAGTACATCAGTTTTGCTATAATCCAATTCAAAACTATAAATAAAATATAGAGCATCAATAACTTGAAAAGGCCAAGTAATAAAACAATTATAACCTATAATTTAATTTCATTCATTTTAATCTAACTCCAGAATGACTTTGGGAGGTTCATAATATGGCAAAAAGAATAAAATACAAAACAATTCAAAAAGACAAAAATGAATAAAAACAATGGTATAAGGACAAAGTAAAGAACAAGATGGCAAATCTGACCAAGCAAACACAAATCACAGACACCTCAACGGGCTCCAACCACATCACCCAAGACTTGAGAGAACAGTAGGTTCTGAAGCCACTGGGGAATCCTAACAGAGTGGGAGCCACTGGATCTCAGAGGGAATTACATTCTAGATGGCAGGCATTATAACAATATATGCTACATAAAATTAATTTTTAATCCACTTTCACAAAAGCTAATTAAAAATACTTTAAACACATTTTTTTCAATTATGTAAACCACACTCCAGGCATAGGGTATAATTTTGGTGGAAGCATATTCCAAAGGTCTAACACTAGATGAGAAAAGCTTTAAGCTATCATGTGGCTACTTTAGTATGCGGGAATCCCAGCTGGCTCTGCCTAGAAGATCTGGTCAAGTGAAAGGAATGTAAGATGCAAGTACTCTGGCATGCAACTACTAACCACTTAAACTACTGCTCAATGTTCAGGGAGGTCTAGAATTGTACTGGATCAGAGACCAGAGAGAATTATTAGGTTAATACTATTCCAATGGTCTGCTCCAAACATCCAAATATAAGATAATCAAGACATAAACAGCTGCTCTGTTGTCTCTATGGCTAAGAAAGTACCAATGTATATCAATGCACATTGCACAAAGGCTTCAGATTTTTGTGGTTCTATTTATGAAGGGCTTTAAAGGAAATTGATCCCCAGATTCCTAAAGCCAAGGAAGCCCAGAGTTGGTAGCAATGAAGATATATATAAGGATGGGTTAATCAGAGTGGAAGACAATTTCCATTCACATTGAGCTTCCGAGGATAGGAATTCAGACAATCAAAAAGCACACCAAGGTTATTTGGAACAAGATGCTGACAAAACAGGGGCAGAGAGGTATATCTGGGAATTGTCAGTATATCTGCAACAATTAAACTGATGCAAAGAAATCAGATGATCCAAACAAAGCAGGTGTAAAATAAATTAAAAGGAACTCAACACCAAATCTTTGGGAACATCCATCTATCATAAAGAAGTGGGAAAAAGCATACTGATGTGAAATCACTGAAATATGATCAGGTGACAAAGATAAGCAATATAAAATAACTAACAACTTTATTATATATTGCACAAAGGCAACTGAAGCTATAGAAAATCAGTCCTCCAAAAAACACTACAGTAGAATGTATTAAGTTCTGTTAATTTCTTACAAAGGCTACAAAGCAGATTTTCCAGGCACCTTCTTAAAATTCACCCGTTGCTTTCCCAATCTTTACAATCCTCACCTCTCTAGAACTGTCTATTGTTACATTTCTCTTATCAGACTGGCTCTCAATCCTATCAAGAAAACCACACAGTTCTATAAACTCTATCCCGACAGTTTGTGTCCAACCCCCATCCCCTGTAACCAAGATCTATTTGTATCCCACCTTAGAATTTATATTAGTAAACTATATCCTGGTTGTAATAATCACTGAAGTCCCTTGAGAAATTTTTCATCTTCATCACAGAGAACTCATTAGAGGATGTTAACATGATATAAAAATCTTCCTTGAGTCCAACTTGATTTCCTGTGATTTCATGGCCATGTCTATGTAGTGGTCTTGATAACAAGGGACTTGCTAATGCTACTGCTTTCAAGATTTCTCCCCCCCTTCCCAACTGGTCTACTAATTTAATGACTTCCTAGTGATCTCCTATCACACCAGGCACAAGCTTGTTTAGTTTTGAAAGTGTTAGCAAAAGTGGTATGTAGCCCAGTAGCTGAGGAAGAATATATATTTTATATATCTAAAGTACATCCATTAGGAAATTGTGATCTATAAATATGCACAGAAACAACAGTGACCAAAAGGCAAAGTATACCTTTATACTTTAAAAGTAAATAGTTTTATACACTTGAAGCCATTGCACTATTACATTGCAAAACCAAAAGGGTTTAAAACCCCCAGGGCCTTAAAAATAAACACCTGTTAATGAGTAAACTGATGTATCCTAAAATTGGGTTGGGCACCGAAGTCCTGTCAAATACATCAAGCCACTGCAATCCCAAAGGCATGTAAGGTTTGCTTAAACACAGACGAGCTCAGGGCGACTGCAGAAGACGGTACGTAATTTTGGAAGCTGCCCAAAGGCACAGGCCTATAAATTGAGCTGTCCCCCATAATTACACTCCCACGTGAACGGCTTGAAAAAACACCCGAGGGGGAAAAAAAATCTGCAGAGTAATCGTCCCCGCTTAGATACGGAGCCACAGGACCGACACCCAAACGGGTACGAGGGCTGCAATCCGAGCGCTTCCCTCACAGAGCCGTTTTCCCTCGCCGCTGAGGGCAGCAACGCATTTGGATTACAAAAGGGAGGTGTTTTTTTTTTTCCTGTCTCCCCCTTCAGGAAACATAACTCGGTGGTCACAATGCGAGTACGGGACTCAGTCCGCAAAAGCAAGGAAAAATATTCTCCATCCTGTGGCGGGCTTCAGCACTCCTTCCGACCGCTTTCCTCGCCTCGCCGCCGGCTGCCTCCCCGTTTCTCTTTCGCCGAGCCGCCTCAGCGCGCGGAGAGCGACTTCCCTCAGTCGACGCTCCCACCTAACCTCCCCACGCTGCCGAAACTCCTTTCCGCGCGTGCGCAGTTCTTCCCCCTGCGTTTGGGTAGGTGGGAGGGGGAAGAGGCCTTGTTTTCTTGCTCGCTCTTGCGCACTCCGCGCTCTTTGCCAAGCCTCTCACCTGAGGCTTAGGCTTGGGCGGTCGGTCACGAGGCGATTGCGTCATCGCCGTCACGTCGGCGGCGGCGGGAGCAGCCGTTGCCTTTGGGCCGCGAGCGGAGCGCGAGAAGTGGGTTAACGCCCCCTCGGTGCGCGAGAATACGGTATTTGCTCCGGCTTGGCTCCTCCCCCGGCCCCTCCCCCTTTCTCTCACCGTAGCCTAAGCCAAGCTAGGCCGGAGTGCACTGAGAGGATCCGGGGGGGTGGGGGAAAAAAAAAAAAACTGTCGCTGCCGCCACCCAGTCTTGAGGCAGCTGCTGGGGGGTGGGTTTAGGTTCCGCCGGGACCTAGAGGCCAGCCGCCGCCATGCAAATCACTCTGAAGACCCTGCAGCAGCAAACCTTCAAGATAGACATCGACTGCAGCGAGACGGTACGTGTACGGCCTGAGGGGGAAAAAAGGGCCCGAGGGGTCGGGTTGGAGCTGGTTGTGTGTGCGGGGGAGTTGCGGGGTGGAGGTACGCTGGCCGGTGGAAGGCCCACATTCGGAAGGATGGGATCCCGAGGCTCATTTTCCGCAGCGGTGTGGGAAGTTCCGCCGAGAAAAGTTGGGGCCCTGTCAGCGAAGGGACGGGGAGAGAGAGGCCTCGGAATCGTGGAGGGAGGGCCTCGTGGGAGTGACAGAGAGAGAGAATGAATCTAGGGGCTTGAGGAGAGAAAAGGAACGAACAAGCGGGCACGTCCGCCACAGGCCGCCCGGGCGACCCGAGGCTGCGGCTTCCTCTTTGGCGCCAGGCCTTGGCGCAGCTTTGGAGTCCTTTGGCGAAAAGGGACGGGTCTCCTCGCCTACTCATCCTCCTCCTCCCCCCCCCCGGGTGGGAAGTGACGTTTAAACTCAACGTTCGCCACCATTTCCCCCCCCCCCCGTCCTTCCCCCCCCCCCTCGTGCGAACGGCGGGGCTGCTCCTGGCCGTTCAGAAGGAGGCGACTTGGTGTGAGGAGTTCGCCGAGCGGCTCCTCGCAGCGTTCTGGAATAAGGGCTCTCATGCCATGACTCTGCGTTATTTCGAGGAGGGCGGGGGTGCAAAAGGCGCGTGGGACCCGCGCTCCCCCCCTCCCTTGCCCCCTCCTTCTCTCCTCCCTCCCTCCCCGCGCAGAGGAACGTTGGCAAACAGGCCGCAGTTGCGTGAAAAGGTGGGCCAAGGTAGTAGGCCAGCTTTCGCTCCTAAAAGGTTAAAGGGTGCCTTTGGTCGTACAGGCGAAGGACACCGCGCATCGAAGTAACGTGTGCGTTGAGTGTGGGTTGGAGGTAAACTGCTGATTTATGCTTCCCTAAACACCTTCTGCTGAGATCCGGGAGAAGTAAACTGTCGTTAATAAAGGTAGTCCTCCACTTGCAACGGATCATTTAGTGTCATTTAGTGAGCTGTCATTCAGCTCCGCTCCCCATGACGTTCCTTCATCTCATCTCCAGCTGCGAGGCAGATAATGGCCTTAAATCATCCTTTGGTTTATTAGTATTGCGGTATTCAGCCCTCTTATTCTGGAATCGTTCAAGGGCAGGCCGAGAATATGCAGGTAGTCCTTGACTTACAACAGTTCGTTTAGTGACGTTCAAAAGTTATAGCGACACTGAAAAAAGTGACTCATGACAATTTTTCACTCTTAATGACCTTTGCAGCATCCTTGTGACCGAGCCGTGTGATCAAAATTCAGAGGCTTGGCAACTGGCTCCTGTTTATGACTGTTGCTGTGTCCCAAGGTCATGTCATCCACCTTTTGAGACCTTCTGACAAGCAAAGACAATGGGGAAGCTGGGTTCATTTAACAACCGGGTTACTATTTTATCAACTGCAGTGATTCACTTGGAACATCTGTGGCCAGAAAAGTCGTAAAATTGGGCAAAACTCATTTAACAAATATCTCACTTAACAACAAAAATTTTGGGCTCTATTGTCGTAAGTTGAAGACTACCTATATTAGATGCACACTAAATGAGGCATTTGGAGCTAAAGCTTATTGGCAAAGCTGAATAGCAGAGAGTAATTTCTTAGTCATGTCTAGGTCTGGTTACTTAAGGGACCGCCTGTTTCCCATAACATCTGCTTGGCTGATTTGATGTTGCAAGGTGGTGCACTCCAGTTCTCTTCGATTAAACAACCTCATCTCTCAGGACCCCAGAAGCCCTCTTTATCTGTTGCGGTGCCTGTCCTTTGGAGCAGAGTTCCCCCTGAGAAACCAGATGGCCCCCACTCATTTAAAAGAGCTGCAAAGACCTGGCTCTTTACCCATGCCTTCAGGGAGAGAGAATGAGACCAGTTGCTTCATCGTGCTTGTTCTCTTTTATTGTTATTTTTTTTGCTTCTTCTCTTCTATCATTTTTTATCTTTTATGATTTGATTGTAATTTGCTGTAAGTTAAAATCAGGCAGCCTAGAAGTTTAATAAATTGTTATTCTTAATAGTTTTGATACATACCATTTTTTTCTTTCCCAAAGTGAGTTCCTTCAGAAAGATGATTGGGAAGTGTTAATGCTTCCCAGTTCTCACTAGCACAGCTTTTCTGTTGTCTGGTGGGCAATTCTATATTTGTGAAAAAATGAGAAAAGCAAATGGTTGATGTTTAAGCTCTGCTGCACTTTGGGGTTTCAGCTACTAGGAAGTCTGATTTCTGGTGCTAACAAGTTGTTCAAAGTTCTTTGTGTTATTTAAACACAAAAGCATATGGTTTGATATGTTGTTTATTTTATATTGCATATTTATTATCAATAGCTGGAATTTGGCAGATAAAGATACTTTAATTTACTACTGCATTCAGATTATCTATGTTTAACGATAGATTTGTTCATATCTCCGTCTGGCCAAGGACAAGTTTGTTTAAAATGTTGGAGTGATGTATAGATACAGCTTAATTAAAAACTTTAGATAAGATGTTTACACATGCATGCACATACACCTCCCCCCCTTTCCTGGGTTTCTGTTCCAAGCGTAATATTTGAAATTCTAGCAAATGTCAGCAAGAAAGTGCATTTTGCAAAATGTTGCATAAATTGCAAAATTACGTTGCAGTTAGTGGGATTTCAATTAGATCCAGGAAATTTAATTTCAGCAAATTTGTTGAAATGTTGATGCATTATTCATCTCATATCTATGCACAACTATTCAGAGAGAATATCTCCAGAGAGGCTGGTTTTTTATTTTTGTTTGTTTAAAATGCTTTGGAGTATAGACCATATATGCAATTTTAGCTTTGATACTAAATCTCAAAACTTTTAAAAACCTTTCTGTTTTACCCCTATAATCAGAAATATAGATTAGTAGATCAGTTTTCTGTAAGGTTACATATATAATTTTTCTGCCACAATGAATGTATGATATGTTAGTCTGTTAATTAGTAATTTCTCAGAGACACTCATTAAATCTGATGAAACTGAATCTCCTCAATCCTGATTTCATATTCAGTAAAATGATATGATATGAAATATGTTAGCAAATATCCTAAATAATGGGCCAAATACTAAAGTATTTTAATGCTTCATACCAGGCTTAATATAGAGTATTGTGACCTATTAATTAGAAGCTTCTGTTGTGAAGTATGAACCTGTACAATTTTTTGTTTAAGATTATAATTTTCAACTAACAACGTATGCTCACATACATTTTCTGCATATGTTAAACTACACATTTTGTAGAGTTTAATAACTACATTTGTGACTTCATTATTTAGGGAGGTAGTTTAAATTGTATTGGAACAAACATTGTAGTCTGAAAGTTTTTCTTGTTGAGCGTCCTTTGTTTTTGTCATAAATTAAGATTTGTGTCTGGGAGCACATTTTTATCAATAGTTCATTCTGGAATATGAGGCACAACTATTTTTATTCCACAGCCCTGTAACAGAACTCAGTTGTGTGGTTCAAGGTAAATTACTGTCTTAAAAAAACGTCAATAGTTTTGTTGATCCATTTTCAAATATGCATAAAATGTAAAATAAAATTAAAATGCCAGTCTACATTTATGGTCATTTGCAACAGCCTGTAGTCATCTGACTACAATCTGTGTTTTTGTCAGAAATTTGTGTATGTTCCTAGGTTTCTAGCAAAAAAAAAGGTGGTTAGGTACACTTAAACTTAAAATCCTTATTTTAATGTTTTAGTGCATTTTAATTGAATGTAAATGAGTTAGAGTTATCCCCAGAGAGATAGGTGGCATACAAGTTACAATGATTACTGCATTCTGTAATGACCACCACTTGATTAATGACTGTTGTATTCACTTAATGACTGCTGCAAAAAAAAGGACATAAAATGGATGCAGTCATGTTGTGACCTGCTTAATGACCATGATTTAGAACCATAGTTCCAGATTCAATTATGGTTGTGAGTCAAGGACTGCTTTTGCTTATTTCTCACCTTCCCTATCTCCAATTAAATTTATTTATTTATTTTATTTTATC
>JAEANM010001162.1:0-29436 GCA_017656035.1 Myanophis thanlyinensis
TCCCAGGTTTTTTTTTCCCTTCGGAAACAGGTCCAAGTGGCTCTTTATGTCTTAAAGGTTGCAGACCCCTGCTCTAGATAGAGTAGTGCAGTTGTTTTGGGCTGCAGGATTTTTTTTTTAAAAAAGAGCAAAACAGCAAAGTTTTAATTTCTTATTCCTAGTTGTTGTGATTAGTTGTTAATATGCCATTAAAATGCTATGAATGACCATATAGACACACATTCTCCAGAATGATCTGTTCTCATCCTGGCTGTCCAGGACTTCCAATGTTGCATTTATTGTCACTGTAATTGAGTTCATCCCTATTTCTACCAGTTATCCTCCCCCCCCCCCATTTTTTTATTCCAGTTCTCCTAGCAATGTATTTTCAAGGGAGCTGACATCTTTGCAATATGTATGCAAAATATAATAATTTCAGCCTGGTTATTTATCCTTCAAATCTCTGGATTACCTTGTTCTATGATGAATTTATTTGATGATGTTGCCATTCATGATATTTTCAGAATGTAACAAGATACTTTAAATCATCAGAACTCTTTCTAACCAGCTTCTTCACTTCCTTAGAGTATCATAGGAAAAACTTCGTAATTCTGATCTGTGTAGACACATATTGGCATCTGGATATCTCTTCCATTGCATTAACTGCTATTCTAAGTGTTATAGGTAGTCCTTGAGGCACAACAAGCTGTTTAATGACTATTTGAAGTTACAAATGCACCCCAAAAGCGTACTTATGATAGGGGTTCAAAACGTGATCAACTGAAGGCTTCTGAAGCGGTAGTCTTTTTTAATCTTTTGACCTCCCTTTGGGACCTCAAAGTCACCCATGGTTATGACAGACAATTTCTGAGTTCCATTATGTTTCTTTTCCCAGGGATCGGGAATTTTGAGGCTGGTACACTTTTCTTTTCTCCTCACTGCTGCCATGTGGAGAATTAGAGGAATGAATCTCATTACTATCCTTGCTGCTTTTTTCATTGCTGTTGCTGTTGCCTTGAGGACTGGAATATTGTAGTAGCCTTTATAAGTACTTTAAAATTTCCTTTTTCATTATATTGTGTTTGTAAGTATTTTACAAACTGCTGTACTTATTTGTTAAGTACTTCACAATTACTGTGCTTGTAAAGGGCTTTTTTCATTACAATTGCTTGCAGAATTATTAGCTAGCATCTATAGAAAGCAAATTCAGCACTGTAAAGTTCCTTTGCATTCTATTGTACTATGTTTGTTTTGCTTTGAAGATTAATGTGTGCTGCTGTAAACTGCTTGTAGAACAGCTAATTGGTGGGCAGAGTGGTTCCCACTAGAGGCTCCACTGTGGGACTCCTGCAAATTTACACCACCCCACACACCCAAATTTAAATGGGCACCTGCCTGGAAGCATTGTGGTTCAGAGGCAGAGGGCTGCCTCATCTTGCCAGAACAGTTGATGTCTGGGTGACAGTAATTCCCACCAGAGGCTCAACAGAGAGCCCTGCAAATTCAGAGCCTTTCAGTACACTTAATAATCACAGAAGTCATTTAATAAACCGAAGCAAACAGCAAGCCTAACCTTTGTTCACTTAAAACAACTGGTTGATTCACTTAATAAGCATGCTAAAAATACTGTAAAGATGAGTCCGACTTGTTTAATGACAGTTTTGACTTATGATTCTAGTGGACAAGCTCCATTTGTGTATATCCTGAGGACTATCTATAGTGCACAGCATATTTCTTGATTGCTGGTTCCTTGACTGTTGATTGACAATACTAAAAGGAAGAATTCACCCACTGCTACTATGCCTTCACTTTAGAAAAAAAAAAAAGCTGACTAAACACTTTTCAAAATTTAAACATATGATAGTAATCCATATTGGATTTAACAAAAATGTGTGAAAATTATTGACTCAGCAGTGCCATTCCAGATGCTAATGATATCTAAGTACTTTATGAGAAAATTGACTCCAGAAACATTACCCAATGGAAAATCTGATTTTTTAAGGCACACACAAATCAGGCCAAAAATCTAATTCTAAACCAGCTTCTTATAAATAATAATCCATCTATGTTGTCTGGGATAAAAGCTTAGTTTCTTCATCCAGTCCTGACAGCAAACTGATAATAAAGATATAGAATGGATACATGAACTGTCATTCATGGAGCATTATTTCTAGCTTTATGTTTTAACTTTTTCGTATTTATTACAGTTTGATTTATTTCTTCCCTGAAAATGTCCAACATTCAATTAGATGTAATTGAAATATTTAAGAAAGTATTTAATTTTAATAAAGAAATTTCAGACAGTAACATAAATCATCTAAATAAAATTATAAAAATAAGTGCTATATGTTTGGGCAACTAATTCCAATTGTCCTATGTAGATATAAAATAAAACTGAACTTGGCAAATGCCAGTCTCAATGATCTATTGAATAAGCTGATGGACAGCACTGTACATTAACCTGGTAATGAAATAATTGCACAATTTTCCTGCCTTGATATTTCTTTGTATTATTCTTGCCATTATTTGCATTAATTCAGTTTTTATTCTATTGTGAAATATTTCATTTTTTATTTGCAAGTAATTAAAATATTCTATCAAATAAAAATAAAAAACTAAATGTCATGATTTGATTGGTAATTGTAAGAATACTCAGTAAGAATGTACTCATTTCTGTTGAAAATTCAACACAATGGCCATGAATTTTTATTCTCCTAGAACTATACTTGTTGGATTATATAATGTTGCATTTGTCAGAGTATTCAAGTTCTAGACAGGAATTATTTCTTAAATTGAAAATTTTAAAAAAGGTATTTGCCAGTACTAGGCAAATTCAGGGGTCATAAATGCAATCTGTGGAAGAAGAGCTTCCTTCTACATATTCCCAATTTGGTTTGTCCAAACAAACTTCAACAAACGATTCAACAAATCATATTTAACTTGGACAACGATAATTAAAACTAATGGCATAAAAATAAATTACTTTTAACCATATTTTCTCTTTTTTACTGCATTATTGCAGAGAAAAAGGGTGCGGATAAGATAATGCAAAACTATGACTTGTCATGTTCAACTAAACAAAGTCAACAGTACTCAATGGTATCCTTGGAATGTAAATACTTACAAATACTGCAGTTCTGAGCAGTGCATTATGAAGTACAATCAAATATAATTAGGCATTCAGGATAAAATGTCTGGATTTTATAAAGTAGTACTCATATATTATGAGATCAACATGACATAATTAGGATACTTGATTTAATTTAATTCAAATAAATTTTACATCAAAAAGATTTATTTAAAAATTGACTGTCTCCACTTCAGCAACTTTTTGCATGACTTCAATGAGTTCCCTTGGATATGTAATTAAGAGGAAAAGTATTTCTCAGATAGAGAACCAGTTTATTATAATGGTTAAGGCCCCAATCTAGAAACCAGAGACTGGATTGCTAGTTCCAGTTTAGGTAGGAAACCAGATGGATGACCTTGGGCCAGTCTCTCAGTCTTAGGAAGGAGGCAATGGCAAAGCACTTCTAGTGTCTTTTTTTTTGGGGGGGGGGGGACTGGAGGGACTTGTCCAAACAGTCAGTAGAAGTCAACACTGACTCAAAGGCCCAAACCAAAAAAACAAACAAAAAGATACTTTCAGAATTACTAAAGGTAGTAAGGATAGAAGATTTGTAAATGTAGAAAAACAATTTGTTTAATTTGGCAGAGTATCAAACACGCAATGGGCTGTTCTCTATTTTATGCATGAACATGCACAGTGGCAAACATACACAGTGTCTACATTGTAAGAATAGTCACATTAATACTAAAAATAAGATGGGAAGCCCAGCCAACATCCCATCTGCTCTCAGAATTATGTTTTAGAAATCATATATAATATAGACATTTTTGTCTGCATATCATGAAGCCCTGACATATTCAAGCTTTCATTAAAAAGGCCTTGGGATGTGACTTGAATAACAATGTGTCTCAGCTAATTAGTATTTTCAGTTCAGCATATTCACTTTTAGAGTATTGCTGTTTGCACATAGTAATTTAGGTAAACAGATCCTTTCCACAGCTGCATCAATTAACACTGATAATCAAAACTGAATTCAGTTAATTAGGCACATTTATGCAAAAAGTCTGCAATTTGGGGGGGAAAAGCTAGATTCTATAGTAATAGTTCTCTAAGCAGGAATCTCTTCTTTTCAAATAAGATATAGAACAAAGATAATTTAGCCAAAATGTAAACGAACTGCAGATTCAGAAAAACTATATAAATTATATATTAACAATTATCTGGCCTGTCTTCTCAGAAACTTTATGAATTTTAATATAATTATTTGCAGTATTATGAGTGTTTTATGCAGTATTATGAGTATTATGCAATATTATAATTATTTGCAGTATAATCTAGCCACAGGGGTTGCAAGCCAGTGACTTCTGTGCTGGTCCCAAGCCCAGATAAATAGAGAGGGTTGCGTCAGGAAGAGCATCCAGCATAAAAACACGCCAAGTCTAAATATGTGACTCACCAATGTTAATGCTATACTGGACTGGTTGAGGCCGGGGTTAACAAAGACCGCCACCAGTTCTGTTGACCTACAGGGGACTGGTGGAAATTGGACTACTGTGGGTCGAAGGAGAGGAGGCAGAAGGATTCGTAGACAGAGAGAGAAGAGGAAAGGCAGGAGTATAGGTCTGAGAATAGGGACTCTTTAACGTTACCACAATGATAGGGAAAGGTAGAGAGCTGGCAGACATGATGGAGAGAAGATAGATATACCTCCTCTGTGTGCAGAAGACCAGGTGGAAGAGTAGCAAAGCACGTAGTATTGGAGGGGGGATACAAACTGTTTTATTATGGTGCAGATAGGAAGAGAAATAGGGTAGGAATAATCCTGAAGGAGGAGCTTGTGAGGAATGTTTTAGAGGTGAAAAGAATGTCAAACAGGGTGATTAGTTTGAAGCTGGAAATTGAAGGGGTAACTGAATGTAGTCAGTGGTTATGCTCCACAAGTAGGGTGTGAATTAGAAGAGAAGGAGAAATTCTGGAGTGAGTTAGATGAAGTGATGGAGAGTATTCCCAGAGGGGAGAGAGTGGTGATTGGGGCAGATTTCAACAGGCACATGGGTGAGGGGACAAAGGCAATGAGGAGGTGATGGGCAGGTTTGGTGTTAAAGAAAGGAACCTACAAGGACAGAGGGTGATGGACTTTGCTAAGAGGATGGAAATGGATGTAGTTAACACCTATTTCCAGAAGAGAGAGGAACATAGAGTTACATGTAAGAGTGGAGGTAGGAGTATGCAGGTAGACTACATTCTATGTAGATGAGGCAATCTGAGAGAGATTATTGACTGCAAAGTGGTGGTAGGAGTGTAGCCAGACAGCATTGGATAGTGGAGTGTAGGATGACTCTAACAGTCAGGACAAAGAGGAGAGAAAAGATAGAGAAAACAACCAAGTGGTAAAAGTTGCAAAAGGAAGAAGGTTGTGCAGAATTCAGACAAAAGTTGAGACAAATTTTGGGTGGCCAAGAACTCCCAGATGACTGGGAACTAAAAGAAGTGATCAGGGAGACAGGTAGGAAGGTGCTAGGTGTGTCATCTGGAAGGAGGAAAGAAGTTAAGGAAATGTGGTGGTGGAATGAAGAAGTACAGGACAGCACCCAGAGGAAGAGGCTAGCTAAAAAGAAGTGGGACTTAGAAAGGACTGAAGACAGTAGACAGGATTACAAAAAATTGTGAAGGAGGTGGCAATATCCAAACAGAAAGCATATGATGAGTTGTATGCCATGAGGGAAGGTGAGAAGTACAGATTAGCGAGATAGAGATGGGAAGGATATGCAACAGATAAGGGTAATTAAAGACAGAGATGGAAAAGTGCTGACAAGTGAGGAGAGTGTGCAAAGAATATGGAAGGAGTATTTTGAGGAACTGATGAATGAGGAAAATGAGTGTTAGAAGGGAAAGAAGACGGGAAGAGGTGAATATTGTAGAGCAGGAAGTAGCAAAGATTAGAATGGATGAGTTGAGGAAGGGTCTGAGGAGAATGAAGAGTGGAATGGCTGTTGGTCCAGACGACATACCTATGGAGGTGTAGAAGTGTCTAGGAGAGACAGCAGTGGAGTTTCTATCTAGTTTGTTCAACAGGATTTTAGAGAGTGAAAAGATGCCTGAGGAATGGAGAAGTGTTCTAGTGCTGATCTTTAAGAACAAGGGTGATGTGCAGAGTTGTAGCAACTACAGAGGTATAAAGTTGATGAGCCAATGAAGCTATGGGAAAGAGTTGTGGAAGCTAGGCTAAAAAAGGAAGTGGATATCTGTGAGTAGCAGTATGGCTGCATACCCAGAAAGAGCACCACTGATGCAATTTTTGCCCTGAGAATGTTAATGGAGAAGTATAGAGGTCAGAAGGAGCTACATTGTGTCTTTGTGGATTTAGAGAAAGCATACGACAGGTGCCAAGAGAGGAGCTATGGTACTGTATGAGAATGTCAGGAGTAGCAAAGAAGTACATCAGAGTAGTTCAGGATATGTGATATGTATGAGAGGAGTACAACAGTAGTGAGATGTGCCGTAGGTCAGACAGCGGAGTTCAAAATGGAGATGGGGCTACATCAAGGATCAGCTCTGAGTCCCGTCTTGTTTGCTATGGTGAGGACAGATTGACAGATGAGGTCAGATAGGAATCCCTGTGGACAATGATGTTTATGGATGACATTGTGATCTGTAGTGAGAGCAGAGAGCAGTTGGAGGAACACCTGGAAAGGTGGAGGTATGCTCTGAAAAGAAGAATGAAGATCAGTCATAGTAAGACAGAACACATGTGTGTGAACAAGAGGAAGGGAAGTGGAACAGTGAGGTTACAGGGGGCTGAGGTCAAGAAGGTATGCAAGTTTAAATACTTGGGGTCAACAGTCCAGTGCGACTCATTGTGATTCACTTCCACTCCTTTCTTTCATTCCAGTGAATCAAAGGGGTATTTACTTGAGCTGCTTCCAAATATTATTTCTCATGATTTAAAAAAATGTTTTAGTCTATTTATCTAAGCAACAATTCTTGCTTCTTCCATCAAATTGATCTTCCTTATGTTCTACACTTGTACTGTGTGTATGTGTATACACTCCAAATGCTACTGAGCCTAAATACCCTTTTAGTCATGATACCTTGGATAAAGTCACTTCAGAAACAGAAATTTGGACAATTGTAAAAACTGGAGACAAGAAAAAGGAAGGCCAGTAGAAGGCATGATGGTGAGATACCTTACTAGATACTATGACTGAAGTCATCAGCGTAGATTTATAAACATTCAATTTCACTGCACACATGTTGTCATGTGACAATAAAGGATTGAATTGAATTGAATTCAAAGAAAAGCCTGATTAACTATTGCCCCTTGAATCCAAGGATTGGAAGCTGTTGAATATCTTATTTCAGTCTCTTATTACAAAACACCCATTTACAGTGCAATACTGATCTAACCTTTCTGACAGTGGTTTCAGCAACCATTGTCAACTAGCCAATTTATCACCTGGCCGTCTTTAAATATACTCATCACTACAAGAGATAGATAATGGCTTTATGCTGCACCGTTATTATAACCAATGCTAAGTAGTTCATAATAACTGCTGATAAGATCTATTTTATTTATTCCTTGATTATCCCATCTTCCTCCAGGCAGCTCAGAATAAGGTGCATTAATTTCTGCTTTGCCACAAATAACAAAACAGATTTTCTCACACCAAGCCAGGATAAAGACTTGGCAGAGACTTCAGCAAGATCAGCAAGCATCACTAGAATGAGTATTTGAACTTTGCCTCTGTGGTTTTCTTCATACTTGTCATATTTTTCTACATGTTACAGATGGCAAAGTTATTACTATTATTTTGTTTAATTATTGTCATGATCTGCATTATTACATTTAAACCAATGAGGCTACAAAATAAAGTAAATAAATATGTTTATTTATTCCAATGCTTTGTAGAAAAGATCATCTCACAGCAGTGATTTTGGTCATCATACATTTTAGGTTAACATCACAGCAACAGTATGTAACCCATACTGCCTTGATTAAAATAATTCGCAAAACAAAAGTCCAGATCAGCAGCAGAACTCACCTAACTTCCCAGCTCAAATGCTCAAGGGAACAGGGAGAAATGCTAATGGGGTTGGAGCCATCCACATGTCTGGTAAGGATGCTGTCCACAGGTTGAGTGCAGTCATGAAGAAGGCATGGTTTGAAAACATAGTCTGATATGCATCTTTAATTATTCCACTTTTATTGGTATAAGTATAAAGTAGCCTGTTAGGCTAGACCATTAACATTTTACATTTAACAACATATTACAATTACATGTCTTTCTAGTCCTACTACAACTTTGTAGTAAGCTTGTAGTAATTCACTCATCTTTTCATCTCACAGAAAGGTAATGTCTGCAATGATAAAAAATGCTTATTTTCCATTCAGGACAACTTTATACAGTATATTGCTGGGGGAAAAATACTCCCATCTGTTACAGACATACAGTAGCTTCACTGCTTGGAATTAATGCATCCTAATGTAGGATTAACTCTATTTAACAAAAATTGTAACTCAGGCATGGAATGCTGCTATTAAAAGTTTTCACATTTCTAACCCCTTCGCAATAGTGGGTGACTGCAGGTGAAAATAAATATAAGGCAGAATTATCTTCAGCCTTTTGTGCACAAGATTTTACAATCTTTCCACGTGGTATTAAAGTTTTTATATAACAAAAGCAGTGCACTTTTTCCTCAGGATACTTAAACTTAAGTAGAGTGATTCTGATGTCAATGCAGCTCACCAAAGTCATCTACTTACTATCAAAATGAAAAGGCAACAGAATAGTATCAAAATATAACTATTTATATTAAATTATATTATAAGAAAACAGATCTACTTAAGTGCAGTTATTGGCTCATAATGATCAGCAGGCAAAAGTAGAATGTAAGAGAGTAAGATACAGAGTGTCATCAGAGTAGTAAAAAAAAAACCATCATGGTACCACAATTGTGCAATAATAGCCCCATACCTTTTTTTGTGCTGACAGAAAGTGGGAGAGCTTCAACTGCATGACTCTAGTGGTCATTTTGAGTTTTTACACATGTATATACCCCCACACCCTTGGAAAGGTAGAAAATAAGTTCAGCAAAGAAGGAATATCTACTCCTTCTGGCTAATATATTTAGAAATAAAAACACTATTCAAACAACCTCTCATTTCAACTTTCTATTTTTATTTGTTACAACAAAATTTATATTATGGAATGTATGGCAAGAAATGGAATTTTTAGCACATTGAGTTATTTTCATGTATAATTAGTCCAAAAATTAGGAAAAAATGGGAGTAGGAACCTGTCAGTGACAAATACCTTTTTCATACTGTAGCCAGAATTCCACAGGGAAAATTCATGGAAAGTATTATTGATTTTTTTAAAGAACAAATGTTTAAAATGACTGCAGTAGCATAACTATCCTTGGCAAATTCCTGTTCTTATAATAAATCAATATAAGCGTGAATTGATTTCTTTGTTAAACAGCATGTCATTTTTTTCATTAGCTGCACATATTTATGTGCAGATAGATAGATAGATAGATGATAGATAGATCTATATTTATTATTGTCCTTTACTTTTCAAATTCTTATTTGTTTTCTTAAACTGTTCCTCTGAAAATTGTCAAAGAAATGTTTTGAGGATATTATTATTTATGCACTTAGTAATGGTATATATGCACTCAACAGTTCTTTACAAATTGAATGGACTGTTTTCATGTTTGAATAAACAACCCTAGAGAAATCTTAGATGTTTCATCGTCCCCTTTGATCTAGCATTCTCCATTTTCATCCTCTTTTTATAAGTATAAAATTTGGCTTTGGGCAAATATGGAATTATAGCTTTTCAAGAACAGCAAATATTTAAATAAAGCAATCTGACCAATTACAGGTCAACCAATCATGAATGTCCCAGAGCTGCATGGAATTGCACAAAATGTACAGTTCCCTCAAAATGCAGGACAGTTTCTGTAAAGCAGCAGAATGAACATTCCTACTTCAAATGACCTTGATATCTGATGGTAGAACTGAGTTGTGCAACAAAATAAAAAAATTATTTAGACTAAAAATAGTAATGTGTTTGTTTGTTTAGAGGGCTAAATGATAATTCAAATATGGACTTACATATACTGTCCTATGATATGATATCCTACCACATTATAGAATATATAAAACAGCCATCAAACCTTTAGCATACTTTACTAGGGAATTATATACTAAATGTATGTTCATTTTGGAACTCTTCTGTCATCCCTTTGAGACAGGAAACATTCCACAAAGACTATTGGAATTCTGTTTTATTACTGTAGAGTTCAATAATAGGATTTTGAAAGCCTGACGGTTCTCTCCCATCTCTTATATGAAAAAGAATAAAGCAGGGAAATCTTCTAATCCTCCTTCTCCTCTCTAACCCCTCCAGCTAGGATGATATTTACATAATGTTTTTGCATAGCTTCAAGTTTTTCTCTATATTACTACTCCTTTGCAACATACAACATACTATCAAACCATGGTATTCTTAGAACTACCTGCAAGGAATAGAATATTGAGATACGCCTTTCAATGGTTCCAGCTGTATCTATAGGAGATAGAACGATTTGAGCCTTTATTTGCTGCTGGGTGTCTATTACTCAATCATCTTTCCTACATTATACAATATCTATATATTTATTTACTTAATTATATTTCAATTTTATGGCTGTCCATAAATATTAACAGTCTGAATAGTTAACAGCAGTGAAAAGCACCATATAAAAGTACACAATAAGATTAATACATAATTTGCATACATAATAAACAGGCAAAGTGAAAATCAAAACAACCAGCAAATAAATCAATACAAGTATTGTACCAGCTCAGTCACACATCTGGATCTCCAAGCTTGATTATACAACCCTGCCTTAAAAGCCTTGTGGAAAGCCATCAGGATTGGGGCTAATGTAATCTACAGGCAATTGTGGTCCAAAAGGTGGCCATAAATGAAAAACTTTTGCCAAATTTATTTATTTATTTTATTTATTTATCACGATTTATATACCGCCCCCTCTCCCAGGGGACTCGGGGCGATGTACAGCCAGATAAAAACACATACAGTACATAAACAATCTAAAAACCAATTAAATTAATTAAATAAGGCTGATTAAAGCTAAAATTAAGCAATTAAATTTGACGTTAAAACCAACAATTAAAATAAGAATTTAAATTTAAAAATTTAAAATTACAAAACAATTTAAATTTAAACCCCTAAGGCAGGTGTGGGCAAAGTTTTTGACTCGCGGGCCAAACTTTTTGACTCGCGGGCCACAATGATGGGTTCCCCCTCCCCCTCCCCCAGCCCCCCCACCCTTACTTCCCCTCCCACAGATCCCCCCTTCCTCTCCCTCCTGCATCCCCCCTCCCCCGCATGTCTTTGCAGGTGTGGGATGCCGAACGCAGCAGCTCTGGAGAAGAAGGTAAGAGGGCGGCAGGCAGGAGCGGGGCGGGCGCGCGTGGCTCCGCACCAGCAATGCCGGCTCTTCTCCCGCCACCCAGGTGCTGATGGCGAAAAACAGCTCCAGCAAGACGAGCATGCGCTCCATCGCGAGATTTAGTTGGCGAAGTGGAGCGCATGCTTGTCTTGCTGGAGCCGCTCTTTGCCATCAGCAGCACCTGGGCGACGGGAGAAGAGCTGGTGTTGCCGCTGCGGAGCCGCGCCCACCCGCCGCTCCCCCCCGCTCCTGCCCGCCACCCTCTTACCTTCTTCTCCAGGGCTGCTGCATTCGGTATCCCATGCCTGCAAAGAAACGTGGGTGTCAGCAGCCTGTCCCACTTCGCCGGGCGGCTCCCCGCAGCCCTCCCCGGATAGCTCAGCGGCCTCTTCGGCGGGAGAGGGGCCCGGCAGGCACGGAAGGGCGTGGAGCATCCCTGTGCTCCGGACTAGCCCTGCGGCCGAGGGGTGTGGGGGCAGGAGACGCTCATTGTAGTCATCCTGCACCCAGCCCCAGCCTTGCGTAGGTCACTCGCGACGCGCCAATCACCGAGGCAGCAGCGACCCTAGAGCGACCCTCCAGCGAAGCCGCGGGAGCCATGCTTCTTGAGGGTGCCACGCTCTCGGGTACGCTGCCGCTGTCAGTGAGGGCAGAACTAGTTCCGCAGGCCGGATTAAAAAGCCCAACGGGCCGGGTGTGTCCCGCAGGCCGTAGTTTGCCCATGTCTGCCCTAAGGTATCAGGCCAGACCAGCTAGCTGGAAAAGGTGGGGTTTTAGTGCACATCGGAAGGCCCGGAGGTCAGTAATGGTCTGAATCTCAGGGGGCAGTTTGTTCCATAAGGAGGGCGCAGCACAGAGAAGGCTCGTACCCTCGGGGCTGTCAGGCAACATCGGCCTAACGATGGAACCCCGAGGCCTGCCCTGTGGGAGCACACTGTTGGAGGCTGATGGTGGCAACAGGCGTTCCCATAAGTACCCGGGTCCCAAGCCATGGAGCGCTTTAAAGGTAAATACCAACACCTTGAACCGCACCCGAAAGGCCACAGGAAGCCAGTGCAGCTCGCGCAGGAAAGGTGTAACATGGGAGCTCCGGGAAGCTCCCATAATTACCTGCGCAGCCGCATTCTGCACTAACTGCAGCCTCCGGATGCTCTTCAAGGAGAGCCCCATGTAGAGAGCATTGGCATAGTCTAGATGGGAAGTCACAAGGGCAGAAGTGACTGTGGGATGAGAGATGTCAGAAATGACACTGATAGATGGACCTAATGGGACAGATATACACAATTGGCCCTATGTCAGGAATTACCATTCCTTACCGCAATTACCAGCATGATACACTGAACCCAGAAGTATACTGGAAACCAATGCAGCTTTTTGTGCACTGGTGTATTATGTGCTGATTGAAGAAAGCACACAACTACTTTATTCTGTAACTGCTGCAGCTTCTAAATGAACTTCCTTCAAGTGCAACCCCAGGTAAAGCATTTACCTGCAGTTTAGGAGATAATTAAGGCATGAGTAACTGTAAGCCCAGCCTCCCACTCCAGGGACAGATACAATTCGAGTATAATATGAAGTTGTGTAAACAAAGACCCTTCAGGCCATGATTGCCATCTGCTCCTCAAACAGAAGCCATGAGTCCAGAAAACCTGCAATCTGCAATGCATCTGCTTGATACTACAACCCCAGCTAGAAATAAAGATGGAAAATTCCTGGTGGCTCCCAATATGCAGAGCTACTCAATCTTGTTCAGGTTAAGTTAAAGTCTGTTCTTCCTATTCAAACTGGTACCCCAGCCTTGATACACTAAAACGTGCAATTATTTGAGTGATCAGGAGCAGAAAGTTGGGTTCCATAAATACTGAAATTGCTGGAAAACTCTGGCCTCTCAGCAATTTCAGATTGAGTTAGATTCCATTAACATGATTAAATGAGTTGATTAAATGAAAGATGTGTCCCGTAGTAAGTTAATGGAACTATATTGGCCCTCAATTCATGTTTTTTCTCTTTTTACATTCTTCTAAATTACAATTTTATTTATGTATTTCATTAGCCTTTACTTATTAACTTAATGTTCCTTGTTTCTTTCAGAAAGTCAAGGCAGTATATAAACTGCTCTGTTCTCATTTTCTCCATAAGCAGCAACTGTATAAGGCAGGTTGGGCTTTGATAAAGTAATTGGCTCAAAGTTACCAAGTGAACTTCCATGGCTGATGTTAGATCAGAATTTGAGTCTCCCCTGATGCCAGTCAATACCTTCAATATTATGTCATATTGGCCTTCAGTCATAATATTTTAATCAATATGTGGTACTTTTATTTTAAAAAGTTATAAAAATAGAAAGTAAATAAACAATGTTTTATGAGTCAGATTATATAGTACAAAATCATATACTGAAGATACTATGCATGAGAGGATAAGAGAAGATAATTATCAAAGTGCAATGATACTTTCATACTAAATTAAGCACAGTATAAGAACAGTTTTGAGTAGAATGTTATATACATGGTTAAAACTGTTAGAGCATATACACAAAGAAATATATAATTTTCTAATTTAAGCGTAATTTCTCAAGATTTTTAAAATAAAAAGCGAACATTTGGTGAAAAACAGCCAAAATTGAAAGATGGTTATAAAGTAGTAATGGGTAAAAAAGAATATCAATAGTTTTACTCATGTTCACTCAGAAATAAGCTTGCAAAATTCAGTGGACTTTTTTTTCAAGAAAATAACCACAAGCCATGCATTTTAATAAACCAGGAACCTGATTATTTGGATTAATTGTGGAACCTTCTGCACTTCTATAAATCATTGGATTCAATGATGCTACTTTCCAGAGCAATAGTTTTCATCTCATGTTAAAATATGATGCTAATATAAACTTCAAACTGTGCATTTTTCTTACTTCAGTATCCTGAAATCTCCTCCCATGCAATTTAACCACTCTTACAGCAAGGTACTTTCCTTTTTCTGTCATATTTCATAGAATCCTATAAGAAGATTTTTTCCCCCTCCTGAGAGGGTATTTTAAGAAGGAATGGAACTGCTAGGTAGAAGATAGCTGCCACCTCAGGCTGTTTAACATTTACACAACAATATCAAGTATTTCTCTATCTTGGCAGTAGTTGGGAATTCAACTTTGATGAAAGAGAGACATAAATTGGAAAGAGTAGAAGACTGCATATTTATTACCATTTTAATAGCATTCATAAATTTAAAAAGATAAAAATTAAGTAGTTAGTGAAGTTAACACTGATATTAAAGTTGGCTCACAACTTCTCTTTTTAACCTTTAAAATAGGGGTCTTTGTTTTGTATTATACATAAAGGGCAGAATTTTCTATGTTTCATCAATAAGAAAATTAGTTGTACAGTTGAACTAGACAGGCCTATTTCATGGATCTATAAATTTCTGCCTCCAATACTTAGGATTTATTTTACAGACTGAACATGCATCTTCAGCTGAAAGTAGAAGAGTTAATCTGTAGACATTAAAGTTACTGTGATTTAATTATTTTCTTATTTGAAAAAAATTCTTGCACATAGAAAATGAAGTTTCAATTAGTGGGTTTTTTTTAATCTAGCTTTTTTCTGGTTTGTTTCGTTTTCTGTTATAGGTGCTCTTATGCTTTTCTATCAATCCAAAAACAGAACTTAAACTGTGGCTTCTTATAGTACTTAATGTTTTACTCTATTACTGTATATAAAAATGCTGTTTTGTTTTGAGCAAGAAAAGGTTTGTTCTGAAGTAATCCAATTCAACAAACTTTTTCTATAATTTTATTTAAAAACATCCTCTTGTGGACTTAATGTTGAATTTGTTATTTCAAATGACATACAGTAATTAGTCAATAGAACTTTTCATTTGTTAGTTGTGTACCAGATTTTTCTTTCAAAAAGTAATAAAGAAGTAGTTAAAGCACTTCAGAATTTAAAACTACAATGTATAAAGCGGATTAATTCAGGAGTGATTCATCAGTAATACTGAGCATATTGCACAGGTAGTAATTAGAGATTTAGAGATTATAAGAATATGTATATAAGTGTATATAAAACAGTACTGAAAAAAATGTAAAACTTGTTTTAGTTGAACTTGAAATAATTTTCAAGCATTTTACTATTTTGAAAAGGCATTAGATTTAGAAAAAATGTGAAATAATACAAAAAATACTGGCCTTTTTTAAAAGTGAAGTACAGCAAAGATCTACTCAGTGAGTTTTACTCACAACATAATCACCTCCTTGTATCTTTAACATCCATTTTACTTTAAACTAAAACTAGGAAAATAAGCACGAATTCAAGTTTCAAAACCTTATAAAATCCATCTAAGAGTCATTCCAAAATGAATAAATAATGATAGTTTTGACTGATTTGATTAAAGTCTGATAGGTAACAAATCCAATATAATGCAGATTGAATGCAATTAAAATATTAGTGATATTTCTGCAAAACAAATAAGGTTCTTCATATAAGATAACTCTTCCTATTAAAATGTAAAGTGCTAAAATATATTGTTAATGCCTCAAACCTCAAAATTGTATTTCATAATCAGAATTGTATAAATACAATTAATATAAAATTATTGGACTTCTTCCTAGCCTTTATATATAAATAACAAAAATCAATGTACACACATATGCATAGCAGGAGAATCTTATATATGAATTTTTAAAGACCCTCTGAATTCAACAGTATTTCTTCATGTAAATATAAAACTACATTTTAAATTGGGACATAGTTCTTTTTATGCTATATTCTGGTATCATATAATAAATGATCAGAGACTGATATTAAAACAGAATAAATTAAATATTTTCTTTTTTTAGGCTATCAATGACCAAATAATATAAGAACAGACTCTAACAAATAATACTCCTTACCTTACCTATTTTTAATCATTTCGGCCAGTTCTGAAATTCCTTTGCAAGTATATTTTCCCGCTGAATTCTAGAAAGTAATTTTGGTGTTCAAAGTAATGCAACTCAGATTGTGTCACAGTCCTTTATATTATACTATCTTCTTACTGAAGTAAAGAAGAAAAATGGAAAATTAAAATATCTTTTAAAATTTGATCATAAACTTTTGTTTCTTGTATTTGAAAATTGTATTGAGCTCATTTTTTTCAGAATTGGGTTTTAATTTCTGAAAGTTTAATGAAAAGTTCAATTAAAGTTCAATCACCAATAAAAATTGCAGATTGTGTCACCTGGGGAACATTTATTATTTCAATGCTGAATAGCACATTGCTAATCTGCTAATCTGTATATTAGCACATTCTTTATTAACATATTCCTAGAAGTTATTACTTCCTCTGAAACTATTACAAGTTCACCACCATACCACCCCCCAAATAGTCCTATTTAAAGTCAGAAACATTTGATGTGACAAACATTTATATAGCCTCCCAATTTTATATCAAACTCTGTACAGCTCCCTATCAGCAATTAAAACAGTATCAATAATAAAACATAATATATAAACATATTAAAACCATAAACATTTTTAAAAAATCCTGACACCAAAGCTAAACTTCCAACATACAGTCCCTCATAAAATCTTTCCACCCATCTCCCTTTTTAATATTCTTTTTATAATCCATATAGTTCTTTGGTTTTCCAGATGAGTTTTAACAACACACTAAACTTCAATTACATGAAATATTATAGAAGTGCTGTTTAAAGTAGCAATATACTTATTCTAACTACTTATGTTTTTTCTTCTATTTGAAATTTGCATCACTAATCTGTTTTCCTGTTTTATTTTGTTTTCCTGTTTTATTCTGTTTATACAATTCTTTGTTCCAGGCAGAACAAAGTATTGATTTGTTTAAATCAAAGCCAAACATTAAAAATATCAAGGAAGGTTAAAATTATTGTTTAATGATGATATGGAAAAATATTTCTGACGATCAATTAAAAAAATAGGCTTGGAAAAGGAAAACTGCTAGGCATCACTTTTAATTATTTTCTTTATAAATTTGATTAAACAATATAAAATTATCTAACTGAATTTTACTTAAAGATACTTTTATATTTCAATGTTTTTTAAAATATTGAATGGGCTATTTATATATTCCATAGCAACTTCTATTTTTTATTGCGAACAGAATAAACAAAGTATAAAAAAGAATAATTTTCAGATATATATTTGTTATGAGAACTACCTTCCATCACACTGATTATTATATATTTAGTTAAACTGTATTCTTATAGGAACATGTTCTATTACATATATAATTTAATTCTAACAGTAATAATTCATAATTATCAGCTAGTCAAATCAAAATTTCCATGTGCTTCATTGAATCTAATCTGCAAGAAAATGTATAGGATTTAAATGTTTTCCTATTATTATTTTCCATGTGCTGTTCAATAAACCAGCTATTGTTTCCTTTGTCTTTTTTTCTATAATTCCACATTCTTTATCTTTCTCTTTGTTATATATGGTATGGACATACACATCACTGTAAATATTCCTTGTCATATATTGGAATGGTAATATTACAGGTACTCCAGGGACAACCGTGTGAGCAAATAAAGCTTACAAAGAAAAGGAAAAAAAGCACACACACACCAACAAAGAAAGAACACAATGGAATATTTTTTTCACTAGTAAAACATACTGTACAAAGATTTCAGATCAAGTAATGAGATGGCTGGATATTCCCTAAATGATCTGGGGAATTTAGAGTCAGTATTGAAAATCAGATATTGTTAGAAACTTCTATAACCATAGTCAAGTGTCTAAATATATATACCAGAAAATATCCCTTAACATACTACAAATGTTTCATGTTTATTTCATGTTACTTTTTTGCATGACACATTTTAAGAAAACATGGAAACCCTAGAGAATATGCTTGTAATTGGAGGGGGGGGTAGAATAACCATGGCAACAATTACCACATTCACAACCATTTTTAAAAAATAATTTCACAACATAATTAACAATGGTAATTGTGCAGACAGTAAACATCAAGAAAGCATCAAATACTAATGGAGTTATATGAAATGACATCTTGAAAATGGAAACTAAAATCTGTCTCTATATGGACAATGCAGTTCAGAAACAAAGCACATACCATTATCCATTCAGGTGCTCTACTTCTTATTCTGTCCACATAGTTCTGCAGCTCCATTAGTCCAAAAGTCGACTTTGCCCTGCTTCTGATCTTTATGGGTAACAACAGCATCACACCGTTGGCAATTTTTTTCGATTAAACTTCTCAGACACGGTAGCAACTTTGTTAATTATGATATTAGGCAGCTGGCGGGCACGATCAATCATCCACTATAAGAAAGCCAGACAACGAGACATCTAATCATTGCAACCAGAGCAGATCAATTTTGTTCCTTTCTTATACGTGTCAGAGATTCTATCCCTCCTGACCCCTGAACACTGCCATCGACTGTCAAATTTAGATTCAGCAAGCTCCCAGCTTTTCTTTATCCCTGCCTTAGATCTGAAAGTCCTGGTTATCAGGAAGACAAGCGTCACCAGCTGTCTCAGAGCAGGAAGGCAATCAGGTGAATAGTACTTATTATCTTTCATTGCTTGCTAAGGAATGACAAGATTGATTTGGGACCAAGAGCACATCCATATCTCAAAAACAGGCTTCAAGTTCAAACTATGATGCATATGTAAACCTCTACTGAGGGATTTCAAGGCTAACCTTATTAATAAAACACACTTAAAATTAGAAATTAGACAGAACCTCTTCAGCATCTAGACAATTCCCCTTTAAATTATGACACAAGCTGGACAAAATAGGTGTTCCAACTTCTAACCGGAGGTTGCTTTTCACAAATAGATTGGACCCATAGAAGCAATAGGCTTCCATTAATGTCTTCTCTGTAGGTACCTTCTGTCTTAAATAGACTGATCGTCTGTAAATTCTTACAAATGCAACAGGCACTACAATTCTATCTGTTACATTCCTAAATGGATGTGATGTGTTAGGTAATATTTTATTTTTACTCCTGAAACTACAAAATATATTGCTTACTTCAAATAGGAAGGAAGATAAATATTATAAGGTTCTGATAGGAAAATTATCATTAAAAATAAATATACATTCAGTAAACTAGAACATAATTTTAAAATGTAGTTAAAATATAAAGAACCAACCATAAAAAGATTACACTAGGTTATGTTAAAATAACCAAAAGCAAAACACTTTGACTAAGCAGGATGATGCTACAATATAGTACAAATTTTTCTTTTTGCTAATTAAAATTAGCAGTTGTTAGAGGTGTTACGAATAAAGTGACTATGTGAAGCTCCACTTTAACATGTCATTGCAACAATAATTCACATTTTTGAATCAAAATATTCCTCAGTATTATATTTTCTGTTAAATAATTGTAGGTTTATGAGACAACCCATTTACTTAGAGTTGTCATAAAACTATTAAATTTATTATACTGTTCTTGAGAATAATTAGAAGATAGGACATCACTAAAAAAAGGAAGAAAGGAAAGATAAAAGAAAGGAATTCTTAAAGGGAGTTCTTATATTACAAAGTAGACTAATGATGACATAACATACAAGTACAAAATAGCTTGTTTCATCCCTAATTAATTACCTATTGATAATTATTAAACAGAATATTTATCTAATTTTTAAAGTATATTAAATAAATTCAGACCATGTAAATAGCAGTATTAATTTGAATTGACTAACTCCAATTAAGCTGTGCATTATGAATAAAACTACACCCTAATTATGCCAAATAATAATATTTATTCATGTTAAGCTCGCCGAGTTTGCTGTATTTTATTTTTAAGATTATATAAAACAGCACACTCCTTTCAAGAAAATATTGTTCCATGTTTATGCTATTGTAGTATTTTTTAAAAATGTATTCACTCATTTATGTTTGTCAACATTTCTTCCCAATGTTTTAACATATTCAGTTTATAACCGTGTAGTCAGTGTAGATAGTGGAACACATTTTACAAAAATCATTGCCACATACACCTTATGCAGAATGAAGAAAAACTCACTGAAAACCTTCACTGCTGAAATATATACATAACCAAATACATATGGGGAAAAAGAAATATCTTCAAGAAAGAGAAAATGCTTTTAACAATAGAAGTCTTTTACAAAATTACACATAAAATAGAAAGGATGGTATTATATCTCCAATGTTATGTGTCTATGTTCCACAGGTAAAAAGTTAGTGCCTCAGAATTAGTATACAGGAAATTAAATAATGACTTATTTATTATATAAAATGTATATAATCTGTAATCATATATTACATCCTTTCCCAATGTGTAGCCTTCCGTACGAATTTCAATATAGCTCCCATAATACCCAGCCGGATATTTTATTAATAGTAACACTTTACAGGAAAAATTCTTGAGATTTTTTTGCAGAAAAAAAGACCTCCATACACGGATGCCTAAAGAAAGGCCCAAGAAGGACAAATGATATCCAGGCATAAGTGTATAAGGACAAGAACTGTGTCATGTGCATGTCATCATCTTGATTAAATTTTGCTTTGCTGGGGACAACTGTTCTTCCATGATATAGTAAAGACCTGTCAATACTGACTGCAACTTCTCCAGGCTTATAATATGAAATATTCCTAAAATTCTTATCAGAATAACCTGAGACAATTAAGTCCTCTGTCAAAATATCAGGTTGTAGTGCACTTAGAACATTGATATAACAATGTATCCCCATACAATGCATACTACTAATAGAATGGAACTAGTAGCTTCATTTGACCTTACTGCTATAAATCCTTTGGTTTCAGAAATCTAAAAATTGCAAGTGCAACTTGTGTATTGATTGTTTGATTTGTGTGAATTCCACAATATCACAATTCTGTGATAACACAATGGAACTACGCATTGATCTCTGTTAAATGTAGGGTGCAAAACCCGATAATTAAATGAAAATTCAAGTTTTATTCATGATTCATTGTCAAATATTGAGCCGAGTACCATAAGGGTCAGTCCAATGCTATTCTACATTTTTAACAATTTTCATTGCAAAATTATACTGGAGAATCCATTGAAAACAACAGAATAACATTTGACAAACCAAAGTATAGTTCTGCACTCAGGAAACAAGTTAAAATATACAGGTATAGCTTGGGGGATGCTGGACTAATAAGTAAGTTCTTGGAACAGCAGTTAATTTCATACAGAGAATGAGTTAAATTTGTGATATGACTGAAAAAAGCCAAGTTGCATCAACAGAAATATTGTTTCCAATAATATCATTATCTCATGAGTACTAGAAACAAAATGCTCTGAAGAGAGATAAAAGGAATTAGGAATTTTAGTTTTGACAAGAAAAACATACAAAGATATATGATGATGACACTTTCCAAATATCTGAAAGGATGTCACAGTTGAAATTCAAGAAATGTCACTATCGTTGCAGAGTGAAAGACACAATAATGGATTTAAGTTATAGAAAAGCAGTTCTATTTCAGTGTTAGGAAAATTCCAAAACAGTACAACAGTTGAAAAATGGAACCAATTAATCTGTGAAATGATTGGTTCCTTCACTTTATTTATTCAAGCAGAACCTTGATAGTATAGATGGCAATGTTTTAGTTTAAACTCCAGCACTAAGAAAATTGGATTCAATGATAGATAAAAACCACATTCTCACTTTGTGATTCTATAATTCTTCTAATCTGTATTTAGGAGCTGACATATTTTTAAATACAACATAAATTGCTTACTACCAGAAGGCAGAGCCCCCAAACACCATTTTTCCGAAATGGACATTCAGTGGTTTTGAATGGGATCACACATTTATTCAACATTATAGCCATGTTAGAAACTGCTCACTAGTTTAATGCATCAATAGTAAGTAGAATTATCCCATATTCATTATTCTTGTTTCTGAAATATTTAATTTTATTCAACTAAATTGCCAAGCTCAGAGCTCAAACCAACAGCTTCACTACCAATCCGAGCTACTAATATTCAAACATATTTCAATATATTTAATTATATTGAATTTAGGCTTTTAATCTGAAAATATTATTTTTTTAAAAAAATATCCCAATAATCAATGAATTTATATTTGAAATATGGAGATTGATGCTTCAAAATATGTCACAACAGTTGTCCAAGGAGCAATAAATGTCAAATCACTCTTTACTATAATGAGTATTACAAACAAATATTCTAAGACAAATGTGAGCATAAACTGAATAATCAGTATGTTATAGTATACAACTATACTAGGATCTGAAATATTTATCAGCATAACTGACATTTAAATCTCATATAGAATGGCAAACCACTTTGATAAAACTTTGGCAAGAAAACTGCAGGGACTTGTCCAGGCAATTTCCAATATTCAGACACAACTGAATAGAAGAAGAAAAAAACCCAACCGTATTTTTATTGCAGAAAATTACCAGTTCATTCTGATAATCTGTTTCAGTAAACATGTGTGAAATATTTGTATCTATCCATTTGCTTTGTTCATAATTTTGATTTTACGACGTTATATTGCATGTTATCAGTTACAATCTTTAATCTATTCTTTTGGCATGAATGGAAAGGATTTCTACTTGTTTACCAATCCATACTGGATTGCATTGAAAGTATAGAAAGGAAGTATACTACAGTGGTAATGATGTTGGAGTATAATTGGAGATATCAGTGTAGAAGTCCTTTCTTGGCCATGGAAGATCACTGGTGACTTTAAACCAGTATCTGTCTTGCTGATCAAATTATCTGTCAGTTATTGTAATGGTGAAATCTAGAAGAGGAAAGTTTGAAAATTTTCCTTAAGAAAAGGTGAGATGAAAATCTAAGAAACAAATTAAAAAACAGTTTTGAGAGAGATTTTAGATATGCTCAAAAGTGTTGCCGTAAGATTTAACTCTAATTTCTTACTCATATAAGTCTTACCTTCACATGCCTATTTATAAGATGACAGCAAGAAGGAAGAAAAGTTCTACTGTTGATCATATTTTATAACTTATTCTACTACATGGACTATTCTGCTGCAACTACATGTCTATTTTATTCAAAAGCAGAATGATGTGTCCTTGAACTGAACTTCTAATGCAAATCTAAAAAGAGACATCTGGAAAATTTGCTATAAAATTCTGCCCCCAGCCCTTCAAGAAACCTTCAAAGCTGGATTCTTTCTAATAGATTATAATACTACTCCCAATTAAAAAAAAAAAATGTTGGGTTCAGTGCAAATAAAGTACACTAGTGCCAATCTTCATATTTATTTGAAACTGATGACTCTCACCTCTTTACAAATTACATAGAATAATAGTATCAGTAACTGCAGTAAATTCAAATTACAGAAGAAAAAGAATAAAGTGAATACAAACACTATAATCTATTCTTTATTATAAGCTTTATAATTTTAATAAACTGGATACACCTTATTCTATTAGACTACAATCCTAAAATCATTAAGTATTTTCTTACATACAAGGCTAACTGGTTTAAACACTCCAACAGTGCCCAAAACAAATGAACGTTTTTGTCTACTTGTGCCTACATATACTGAAAAAAAGATGCAAATGAAACCAATACATATTTTGATAATTGTATATCAAATGTGTGCAATTAATTGTATATTGTAAGAACTGTTTCCTGTTGTCATGTAAATGTTTGGCTCCTATAAAATGTTTATTTGCAACAAACTTATATTTTAGTATCTTATATATTTTTACACTGCATACATACCAAATTATTACTGTTGTGAGATAACGCAGAACAAATAAAATTGATGAATTCATATGGAAAAATAAAGCTAAAATAAAGAGTAAGGAAAGAGAATGCATTAAGATGAAAGATGAAACAGATGCAATACACTGGAAAGATCAAAGAGCTCCATCAATTCATTCTGAGTGTCAAAATCCAGCTGAGCGTCAGAGTCCTGCACACATAATAAGGAAGGTTGACTAAAATATAAGGATTAAACAGATGAGCAGTCTCCTGTGGATGTACGGCAGAGATCCTGCTGAGCCACTTGTAAAGACACTTTGGAATGGTACACCTGCTATTCTGCAGTCAAACTTACAGGAAATTCATCTGGAAGAAAAAATAGCTATTCATGCAGTAAAGACCTGCATTCACAAAAGTGTCCCAAGTGTATATATTACCTTTTAAAAACAAAATGGTAAATTAGAGCAAACTTCTCTTTAATGATGCAATATATAATGAAAATACAAAAGTCTTATTATTGTGCCTTAGGAACTATATTCATATGTTAACATTTTCCATCATAGCACACCTGCCAGTATTTCAGTAATAATATCATTGGATAACTGTATAAATTTGACCCATCTCAATTTTGTTGCAATATCCAAGTCAGTCTTTCAGGGTATTATCGCACTGAACATTCATATTTACTTTCTAGTCTGTGTGACTGTAAGGTGATTTTTAAAAAATGCTATAATCAATAGTGTTGATGATATGGTATTAGTAATGACGGAAAAATTGAATTTTCTACAAACACACGCACAAACCCCTCTCCCAGCGTGCTTCTACTGATAGATGTTTATAAGAAGAAGATTCCACTATGTTCAGTAGGAATTATCCTTCTAACACAATGAAAATCATAAACTAATAAACTGTGGGTGGTTTCTCTGGATTAGATCTCAATATATATAAGACCACTGAAATTTACTAACTGTAATCAGTGTAATTAATATGATGATTTCAGTGAGGAGCCTTCTATAAATCTGGATCAGAATTCCAGGTGTAATTTAGCTGATTATTTTTCAAGAAATATCTTTACAATATGTGCTGTGTTTTTAAAGATTTCTGCCAAATATTAAGGCATTATTTTTAACACCCCTAAATTTTAAATGTCATTTTTTTAACAATCCTCTTCCTGTACAGACACACTGTCTGAAAACTGTAACTATTTATGCAGAGACCAAAATATCTATTGTTTGCCTTTAAAAAAAATAAGAATATAACACGCAATAATTCCATAACCTCTTCACTTCTATTCTTTTTCTCAGGGCATCTCTGAATTTTTAAAAGAAATAAAATTACACTATTTGTATTTTCCTATCTTATTGATTGGAGGTACAAATCTCAAGTGAAACTCAGGATCTAAACTGAATTGGATAGCATTTATTCTGTCCAAATTTGAACTTTGTTTTTTAACTGTGAATAAAGCTGCAACCAACCTTGTGGTTTCTAATGTTCTAAACCCACTCAACTTCAAACCTGATTTTCGTATTTCACAACCCACCTCCCACGATTTTTGTTATAGAATTGAAACTAGGCCTTGTACACTTAGGGAAAACATAGGACATAAATAAATTAATAAATAAACACATACAAACTGACTTGACTTCTTATCCATAATACTAAGGTAACTAAACTGTCTAACCAGTTTATTAAACTTGAAACTGGGTATTTCTTCATTTTATTCCATATTTTCTTTTATGCTAATATGGCAACAACAGCTGCTTTTGTTACCCTATTAGAAAGAGGGGAGTGATATCTGAAATCACATATTTTATTCTTTTTTAGTTGGTAGAACAATCTCTTTATAGATCTGTATTCAGCTGATATGTTTAATTTCCCTGTTATCTACTGTCTGCAAATACAAATCCTTGAACTGTTTATCTTCAACTAGTAATTGGTCCAAGTTAAAGAAGTCTAAAGAGGCTGTTATGAGAGCCCTTCATCTATTATAGGATTCAGGTGTTTGAATATTCAGTAACCACATGGCCAAACGTTCAATGCATCATATAAATGATAAATAAATGAGGTGGGGAATGGATTATTTTAACATGTAATCACAACACTAATTGCCCAAAATTACATTAACATGAATTTGATCTAGATTTACAAAGCATAAACACAACAAATAGCAATTTATAGAATCCAATCATATCAAACAGAGTTGCAGAAGCTGTCACTGATCTTAAACGATTTCAGTAAAAGCCCTTTAAACCCCCAAATTTATTATAAAATGTATAAAACTAACTTTATTGGGTATTAATGCATTTTATCACAGATGGGGAAAGACTTGAAAATTTGTGCAGAATGCTTGCTAAATTACATACATAGTTTTAAAAAATAATTAAGGCATGCATTGTAATTTTATATTTAAAAGCGTATTTAAAATTTTAACCAGGAATTAACCTATTTAACCAGGAATTAATTAACCTATTAAAAGCATAAAATACCAAAATAGACATGGTAATTTAATCTACATCATGTAGTATCCAATTTTTATAAACAAACGTGTTTGTTCTGGAAATAGTAAGCAATAAATAAAGAATTAGGGGACAAAGAGAAAACTACCAGAAGACTAGGAAAAAGCTGATTGGTGTCAATCAACAAAAAGGAGAAAGGAATGAATACAGGAAATTACAGACAAATCAACTTGACATCAATATCTGGGAAAATCCTAGAAAAGATACTTAAGTAACAGATTTATGAGCACCTAGAAATGAACAAGGTGATTAGTAGAAACCAGTTGGTTAAAAACATATCCTATCAGCCAAATCTTATTGCCTTGTTTGATAAATTAGTGGATCAGGAAAATTATGTGGACATAGTATACTTGGATTTCAGTAAGGCATTTGACAAAATAGATCATACCCTATTACTTGATAAGTCAGAGCAATGATGGTTAGACATTATCATCAACAGATGGATTTGCAGCTGACTGACCAACCACACCCAGCATGTAGCCTTCCATAGAACTGCATCTACATGGAGGACAGCATGCAATGGGGGTACCCCTAAGTTCTGTCTTGAGACCAATACTCTTAAACGTCTTCATAGATGATCTAGATGAGGGGATAGAAGGGGAAGACAACAAATTAGTAGATGACACAAAGCTGGGGAGAATTTCTAACACTTTGGAAGATAGACTCAAGATTCAGAAGGATCTTGACAGACTTGAGTATTGGGTTCTATGCAACAAAATGCAGTTCAGGTGAGAAAAATAAGAACCTGCACTCAGGCAGGAAAAACCACATATAGAAGTATAGTATAGAATAGAACAGGCAGTACCTGGTTCAATAGTAGTACCTGTGATAGGATTCTAGGTGACAAAGGGGACCAGTTTGAGCCAACAGTGTACTGCAGCTGCCAAAAAAGCCAATACAGTCCTAGATTGTATCAACAGAGGGATAGCATCAAGATCATAAGAAGTGATAGTACTGCTTTCTACTGCATTAGTGAGGCCACATTTGGAATACTGCATCCAGTTCTGGTTTCCATGATACAAAAAAAGGTGCTGAGATCCCAGAAAGTATGCAAAGGAGAGCAACAACGATGATGAGGGGTCTGGAAGGAACTAGGTACATTTAGTCTAAGGATTAGGGGTGACATGATAGCTGTATTCCTGTACTTGGGGTGCTGTCAGAGAAGTGGGGACTGACATTCTCCAAAGCAGCAAAAGACAGGATAAGAACTAACAATTTAATATAAGAAACCCAAACCCACATAGAACTAAGGAAAATTTTCCTGACAGGGAGAAAATTTATCAATGGAACAACTTGTCTCCTGATGTTCTATGTGTTCTACCACTGGAGGTTTTCAAAAATAGACAGGACAACCATTTGACCCAGATGATGTAAGGTCTCCTACCTTAAGAAGGGGTTGGACTAAGACCCCTGAGATCCCTTCCAGCCCTTTGATTCTATGTTCTAAAAACTAAATTCTCCTACAGCTTGTAGGTCTTTCAAATTCATTATGTATCACACTTCATATACATTTAGCAACTACCTAGGTTAATAGCAACTCGCAAATACAATGGTAATAAATGGTAATAAAAATAATTTTCCATTCAGTGTTCCTATTTACAACCAAATTTTGTGGCTTACAACAAAAGCCTTCTGTGTGAAACTGATTTAGGACTTGTCAGTTTCAGGCAGCATTGTCTGCTACTGGAAGGTTCTAACTAATTAATTCACAGTGCTGAACTTGTTAACTTGCATTTTTTAGGAATCTCCTAAGCTATTGAAAAAAAGCAACTCAGGATTGTTTAAGCAATTTCTCTGCTCTGTGAGGTGAGGAAAGATTAAAAAAAAACATGTCAGGCACAGGATACTATACCAGAAAAAATATCTAAATGAGATGGAAGCAGCCAGTGATCTTCTCTTTGTTTCTGTCACATGTTCACATGGATCTTTTGTTTTTGGTTAACAGCCAAGTTGTTGGAAGTGATTGTGGTCATTAAATGAGAAGAGGGTGTATTCTGATTCTAAAAAAGTATTTTTGCCTACAGAACAGAAAACGTATCAGTTGCTTTAGATAATAAATGATAAAATTGAATTTGGCAATTTTTTCTTTCACTAAAACATTACTTGATTCTAAAACCAATGTGAAATTATTATTTACTTGTCATGATGTTTTGTGCTAAGCATATTGTTAGCAGACATTGTTCTGCTAACCAAAGAATGTCATTGTAAAATTACCCAGTGAAATTTGATTACCTGTATTTTATTTCCCACTGGATTTGAATTTTTGAAAAGGATAACCAAGCATATGATATAATACAGAAGGAGCTGGCCATTTCAGTAGATTTCTAAGCAGCACTAGTTTCTTCAATACTTCCTTTTCCCCGCAATCTCCTGTAACCATGTACTGTATGCTTAACATGTATGTTCCCTACATCACATTTGTTGTTTTTCATCAAGCCACATGCATGGCTTATAAACCACTATGATTACCCAATTAATATGGTCTGTTGTCAAGACCACCACTTCAAAGGTTGAGAAATGAAGCACTGATTACACTGTTCCTTTTATTCAACATGAAATTTCTGCTGGATTCCCTCTAATAAGGAAAAAGGATGTTGGTCTTACCTGATATGGTCCTTCTCATCGTGGGAAGCATATGCTCAAATGTCTGGGATTTGCATTGGCTCACACAGGTCACGTGACTTCAGTCGAAAAAAACTATAAAAGCTTCAGCCTGGACTGGAACCACTCCAGTG
>JAEANM010001163.1:0-29430 GCA_017656035.1 Myanophis thanlyinensis
ACCCAATTACCTCCTTTCTTCCCAACTACCTCCTTTCTTCAACTTATTCCCAACCTATTTCCTACCCTCCCATTCTGACCTAACTTACCTGTGGTTGTGAATGGCTGCGTAAGCATTTCAGTGCATATTGTACCATGTATGATTGTGCATGTGACAAATAAAATTTGAATTTGAAACTTGTTACTATGCTGGACAACCAGCAGTTTCAATTGCATCCAAAAGCTGCTGGAAGCTGACACAGCTTGTAGAGTAGCCGTGCCACATGGATATAAATGAACTGTGTCCATAACTACTTTACCACTGCTTTCTGGACCAATTATAGCTTCTGGGTGTGGTCTTCAGGGACAAGGAACCCACCCCAGAGAAAGGAGTTGAACCAATGTCCTCTGCTTCCAACCTCTTCAATCAGTCCAGAAGGATGCCATGGTTGATGGTATTGAAGGCCACAGACAGATCAAGGAGAGCCAAGATGGGCAGAGGCACAGCTGTCTATAAAACATGGAGCCCTGTATTTGGGAGGACTATTAAACTTTTTTGAACTTTCAAAAAATGTTGAGATTCTGTCATGGCCAGTAGAAGTGGTGTGGTAAAATGTAAGTGTTGTGGATGTATGAGAACCAACTTTCGTTTTCATCTTGAATGGGATAAGGTTTAATGGTCTTCAGAAGTACAGTGCAGCTATGAGGAAATATTTTAATTTTCTCCCCAACTGTGTATATGAAACTAGGAAGAAAGCAATGGGTTATCCTTGACTTCATAATAGAACAAGTACCATTATCCTGGTATTCTCTCACACATTTACCTTCACTTGACCTGGGTGGGATAATACTTTGCCAATAGGAACAAATGACTGTTTTTCATACCTGGCCTCCTGATTACAACCTCAGTTCATTCTGTTTTGACATTTGAATCTTGGTATTTTTAGACATTTCTGGAGTGTTATGTCCAAAGGTATTAAAGAGACAGTGTGACTGTTTCTCTTAAAAATTTTTAAAGGGCATTTTATCCCCATATTAAACTCAAAAGCTTCTTCTCTGTTTGCTTCAGTTCTTTTTTTTTTTTTTTTTTTTTTTTTTTGCAACACATGGCCATCCACTGTCAATACTGTATTTTATTTTCCTTAATGTAGGAAACAATACACAAGGATTTCCCACTACACTGAAGATAAAAAGATGGAACCATCTCTTTCCCGTTTTCTTCTCTATTTTTTCTAGTTAATTAGGGCAATTTAACCTTCTAACTGCCCAGCAAGACGGGCAGCAAATAAATTAATAATAAATGAATTTTACAAGGTAAAAAAACAACAACAGACTTACAGGTCACAAGTTTTGTTTTGAAATGCGGACAGTGCCTAATATTAAATTAACTCATAATTTGTCACTTTTGATCATTCTTTTCTAGTCCCAAAAGATAAGTGTATGCTCCTTTCCATTGGTTTTTTCTTTTCATCCTGAATTTTCTGAAAATAATTTTCTTTCTCTTTTGAAGTCTTTAAACAATTCCTTTTTGATGTAACTCTTTATTTCAAGAATCCATATGAATTTATTTCATAGGAGATAGTTACAGTTAAGGAACGTGTAAGAGCTTTAATTGCATTGAGGTGGATTGAAGATGCACCAGCTTAAGTAAATACAATTAAAATATATTTAGATGTACATGGATTCTGCTCCCAGAGTAAGAAGGGAGAATGTCTGTCCTATATGTTGGAGGCCATACAACGGTGTTCCCCATCTAGATATTTCTTAGTCCATCTTTGCTAAATCCTATCCCATTCACTAAAGCCAGAAAGGACAAAAATAACTCTTCTCTCTAGAACTAAGAGAACTGATGAGATTCCCCCCCCCGTCCCCCCGTGTCCCCCCCCCCGGTCTGGTTTTCAGCATCTCTCCCCCTGATGTGAGTAGAAAATGTTTTAAAGAGTAATTGTCAGGGGAAAGGATATTTTCAAAGAAAAGAGAGCATGGTTCAAACCCCTTGAAACATCACTTCTTCCTTCATGCTCACTGCAACTGGACATTAAAATAGCCTCCATTAGAATCAAAAGGAGGGCTTTTAAAATCATTTTAATGACATTAAGGAGGGCTATGAGGTTAGTCCTTGACTTGCAATCATTTGTCCAGAGTGCAACACACTAAAAAAAGTGACATCCAGCCTTTGTATTACAATGGTTGCTGTCTCCTCACAGTCAAGTGATCAGAATTCAGGCGCTTGGCAACTCGCATGTATTTACAAAGGTTGCAGCATCCTGAAGTCATGTCATCACTCTTTGTAACCTTCTCAGTCGGCTTCCAACAAGCAAAGTCAAGAGGAAAGATCCATTCGCTTAGCAACTGTGTGATTCACCTAACAACTGCAGCAATTTGCTTAACAATTGTGGCAAAAGAAGTAGAATTGGCATGGCTCCCTTAGCAGTTTGTCAAGCCTGAAAGAAAAATTATATATACACTGGGAATTTATTAGGTTGTACTTTTGCAATTATTACAATAGTCCTTTTAGTTCTGACACATTCTTAGCAAGGTCAAAGAGTTGCGGGAGTGGAGGGTTGATAGAACCAACTCGGAGGCTGTTATCTCTTTTGCATTCCTTCTAAATATTTCTCACGAGAATCTTTGCTAGACCGTTGGCACCTGGTGGGGGCCGGCCAGGAGAGGAGTTTGGAGGTTTCTTTGAATGGGTTGGTGACGAGCTGACATGTGATAATTAGTGGGGAGGAACTTTCCTTTTACGTGGGTGGAGAAAGCCCGGGAATTTCAGATCCAGGATTTCTCCAGCCGTGCCAATACAATGTCTTCAGTAAAATCTTATTCTAAGTACTTTCATCTCTTTGGAGTTCTGATTGTGTTGCTGATGTTATGTGGAACCCTGACACAGTTGCCTTACTTAGCAATGGAGATTCTAGTCCCAATTGTGGTTGTAAGTCAAGGACTATCTGGATTCTAGAGTTTATTTGTGCAGAAGGTGTCTTTGTGAATGGATTCTCTGTGTGGCTGCAGGGAACACTCCTCGGGGACCCTGAAATGGTCCCATCTACTTTACAACTCGCAGGGGCTCAATTGGAGCAAATTCAAACTTTAATCTGAAATGAGTCTCCTAGCATTTCCCAATACGCATTGTGTTATCAGGTACTTCTTACTAAGCAAAGCAATTAATGGGAAATACAGCCAAAGGAAAAGAGGAAAACAAGCTCTTTATAGTCCATGGCTTGGGATTGTAAATATTTTTATTTCTCCCTTAGGGAATGGTTCGTGGAGGAGAGGAGACAAATATGATCTTGAAGCAAAGCAAGCATACTCATCCCTCCAGACAGTCACACTACTGAGGACATTGAAACCTGAGTTTGAAAAGTTTTCTATGGAAGTGAAAAGTTCTGTTCAGAAACAAGGAATCCATCATGACGATTATGTAAGTACCTGATCAAGAGCGTCAAGCTTTTAGCATCTCTAAAATACTATTTAAATTAAATCAGAGGTGACAGTGTGGTCTTTTCTAAACTGAATCAAAATATCTTGAGCGTTCCCAGAATCTTCTATTAATCTCCTTGCTGTAGAAAATTGCTATTTGTATGTTCACAGTCATTTTCAGTAGAGTCACTGTTATCAGTGAGATGGGTGGCACAGAAACATAATAAATAAATGCACTTTCTTTTCATTTATTTTTTAGAAATGGGTATAAAGTATGAAGGGATAGAGGCCATAATCCATAGTGCTTTTCTAGTTCCATTTTGTTCTTTTTTTTAACTCCAGTGTTACCAAATTTACTTGGGACATGTGTCTACAGATACATCTTCAAACTTCTCAGTGGTCACTGAAGAACCTGTGCCAAAACATAAATCATAGGGGAGATACTTACCTCAAGTGCACTAGGTTCAAGGGATATGTATAGGGTGGTTTACAATGAGTTGACAGAGATTTATGACTTCTGGTGCTTTTACAAGAGAAGTAACAAAATGTTTCCTCTTCATTTACATTATCATTGTAATGTTTGTTTCTTTTTGTTTAAAAAAAATAAAATTTGGGGTATTCATGAATGAATTTTTAGACAAAAGGAACATGAGTTCCAATTAATTTTGATCTTCTGTACATAGATTTAAATCAAACACTTACTGTAAGTGTGTGCCTTTAGGATCAGGCATTTGTTGATGGATGTCAGCAATATAGTAAAACAACAATAAAGTAGATTCTATAGCTATCTAGTAGAAGGCAAGAACCGTTCTACTCTCCAGGAAGACACTGGTGAGTTCATGCATCATGCTAAGCTACAGTATAATTTTATTGTTTGGGTTTTAATGTGTCCCATGAACTGAGATAGTTGTGATATATTCCTGTTAACCACGTTAGCCATGTCTCAAAGGTGCTTTTTCAAAAGGCAACTGGACTTCCTTTGTTTTTCCTTGAAGACATTTTGCTTCTCATCCAAAAAGCTTTATCGGTTCTGGATGAAGCTTTTTGAATGAGAAGTGAAACGTCTTCAAGAAAAAAGAAAGAAAGACCAGTTGCCTTTTGAAAAAACGCCTTGTGGACAACCATGTTCTGGATGACTGAGAATCTCCAAAGATATATTAGCTATGCCTTAATACAAATGTGAGCCAGGTCAGTAGAAGTTGGCTATTAGGAACGCAAAGCAAAAGATTGGGAAGCCAAGTGCATAGATTCAGAATCACTTACTTAAGAGTTCCATGCAGAATATGTGGTGGAGCCATGGAAGGAAATTAGAGTTTGAAGAAAATGATGAGTTAAGTTATAGACTTTAGTGGAAAAGAGATTCTTACAGAAGAGAAATGGTCATTTCAGATGAATAAAAATAAGATTTTAATAAATCAATATTGCAGTGTAATGTAAAAATATTTTACTAGATAGCATATAAAAATGTTTCTCATGGCAGATTAGTAGACAATATATGATGTGAAAAAGGGAAATCTACTTGAAATCATGCAGAATTCCAGGTGATGTGGTGGATGCATCCACATAGTTTTCTTAGCAACAATATGGAAGTTACTGAATTTACCATTTCCTTCTTTGGGAAGATTTCTGTCAATTACTCAGCCTAGCTTACAACCTTAGAATTATCTGGAAGTTCTTATGCAAGTGCTAACTTTACTAGATGCAGTAGGGTTACGAGCCCAAAGTCAATGAGATGTTTCTACCATTTAATAGCTTCTAATGGTTCTATGTATTATTGGGGTTCCTCTAGTGTTCATGAAAATAGAGCATTATATATTGGGTAACTTACTGTTTGATTTGCTTTGTGAAGTTACATCCCTTCATATATTGGATCAGGTCTCACAATCTTAGCTCCTATGGCTTAAATTTAACCAGCTATAAGGATAAAAATGGTAGGTTCATATTTATGGATTTAAATGTATTTTTATTATTACTCGGTAGTGGAGTGCAATAAAATGTAATAAATGGCATCTATGTATGATAAATATATTTTGAGATAATCATTTAGTAAATAATCGATGCAATAACAGTGACAATGGGTGTAACACTTGAAGATCTGAAGGATCAGTTTGACCTGAACAAACTCTGTTAATGTGGTTGTTAAGAGGTGGCACTGACTTGATTGTCACATAATCAGTAAACACTTTAAAGAATACTTCAATAAATAACAGATTTCAAATGTTTAAAATTAAATCTAATCTGTTCTCCATTTTTGCTACTAGAAGACAAGTGTGTGCTGTAATTAACATTGCTTTACCTTGGCTTTGTATTTGATTTCCCAAATATGCCGTATGAGGGAGAAGGTGGCTGAGATTTTAAAACAATATCAGAGTTTTTGCCTATTCAAAAGACATTGAGATGTAGTCCCTCTTATGTCACATTCTCCATGAATGCAATCTCTTTTGAGCTTCTTCAGGTGTAAAATTTGATGTCAGCCGTGGGATGGTCTCCTTGAAAGTCTTACATTTGCAGATAGTGGAAGAAATCTCTTGGAAGTAAAAACCACTTTACGTAAACGACACAAAAGATTACTCTGACACAGTATATCTGTGCATTTCTGATGCTCCTCGAATGCAAATCACTTTCACTTGTAACCATTCAAATCGCCCCCCCCCCCCTTTCTTTTGCAATAAAACAATCTGGGTTTTATTGGATCCAAAGAGAATCTTAAAAGCTATTCCAGGAACTGTGACTCTTTCTCCTGACTCTTTCTTAGCAAACAAAAAAAAAGCATTTTATTTTTCCTGCCTTTCAGTCAGAGACATTAGTGTTTGTATAGAGACAGAACTGGTCACTTAAGACGTGCTTCTTAAAAAAATGGGGCTTCAATTAAATCTTGTTTTTCTAGTTGGCTGGAAGGTTGATTCAACCTTCCATCCTTCCGAGGTCGGTAAAATGAGGATCCAGATTGTTGGGGGCAATAGGCTGACTCTGTAAACCGCTTAGAGAGGGCTGTGAATAAGTCTAAGTGCTATTGCTATTGCTATTAGGATCTAATATAAATACCCAAACCGATAGAGAAAAGAAACTTTAATAAATCTATAATTTTTACAGAAAGAAAAATATGGCACTTTGGAATCCCATATCTAACAATCCTGGGACATATATATTTGCCTTCATTTATAAAGCAGTGAAAACCATTTACTGTACAATGCCGTAGATAGATTGATAATTACAGATAGGCCTCAGTCTATGACTGTACTGGAGCCTGGCCATCACAGCCGTAAGTCATAACAGCTGTAAAATAATGGGCCATCCCTGGGACAACTCAATTTTACGACCTTTCTTGCAGCAGTGGTTAAACAAAGGCTACAATCATTAAGCAAAAGCCACAGTCATTAAGCAGACCAATGGTTCACTCTGGGCTGGTTTTGCTGAGAAACGGAAGTAAATGTTGGTGTTCAGCAAAGGTGTTGTAAAATGATGTGACCACAAGATGCTGCAAATGGCTGAAAATGCTGAGCACCTAAAATACAGTCACGTGGCCACAGGAGGGGAGTGGCTGTTGGAAGTTTGCAACCAGGTGTAAGTACCCATGGTTACAAGCCAAGGACTACCTGTGTAGCTCCATTAGCATTATTGTTTATTTCTATTTTATTATATTAAGTAAGAAAGTGTCTTACATTGTTATATTTTTTGTGAAGCTGGTGTACGTGGTATATAATTTTGTTTTCAGATCCATTGCGCTTAGTTGTAAGTCTACAGTGAATAAAAGTAACTATTGTGACTAAACTATTAGCTACAGTCATGATAATATCTGTGTTAATGCTTTAAATATCTGCGCTGCAGCATTCCTTCATCTGAAGTCTTCCAGGTGTGTTAGAACCAAAGTTCTCAGAAATCCTACCCAAGTTATTCTTTGACTTTTCTGGAGGTTAAAGTTTCAAGATATCTGATGTAGGACCAGGTTGGGGAAAGGCAGAATTTACTTACCAGTATTTATTTATTGAATTTATTTGCTGCCAATCTCATAACAAAAATGACTCTGGTCTGCCTGGAATACAGTATAAATGCCCTTGGTCTCCAAGTTATAGCCCTCAAAGCACATGGAACAAGGGATGAAAGTAATTAGGTCAAGGCAGGACACAAACAAATTACTATGGTACAAACAAGTAATTAACAAGCCTCGCCTTGATTCTAAAAACAGTTTGCACAAACTGTGATTCAAATAAGTGTGATTAGAAGGTGTCAGATTTAAACTGTTTGATTTGGAATACTGAGGTCAATTTAACTGAGATCCCTAAGAGGGCAAGCTTGCCAATTGCCACTGGGCCTTCTAAAGAAAAATCAGGGTTTTTTTTCCTCCCCCCAAATATAGCCATTGGGCCAATACCTTATTATTACTCTTTCATCAGACCACAGATTGTGGGGTAGTCAAATCTTGACATTAAAATGTTTTTCTGACTGGCACAGCTCTCAGAATGTTATTTGCTTGTATGCAGAATAGGAACACTGTATTCCCATGTTAAGCAAATGTAAAGCCAATCTCAGTTGCAATTAGAGTAGATACCTGTTTTTAGCTCCATGTGAAGGAGGCTACTTGTATCAGTCTCCCCATCTTATCCCTGCTTTGTCAGTCAGCTAACAGTAGGCAGAAGATGAACGTGATTCATGTTATAAATATTTGCTGGGGGTCTTTATCTTCATCTGGATCGCCAGAGTTTATGACAAGACATCACCCATCTCACAAGGCGAATCCCACTTCCTCTTTCTGCTCAAATCGTTGAAATTGTTAACTTTATCTTGCTCTGTCTCCAAACTTAATAGCAGCTGCTTCGAGGCCCAGCTAGTAGCAAGAAATTATGGGAACTGTGGCCCAAAACCTCTGAAGAGCATCTACAGATAGATAATGGAATTTTTGCATATAGATGTGTATAGTAGACTTGCATAATTGACTGAATGTGTGCAAAACTGAAATGGATTATACTAGAGTACAAATAGTCCTAGACTTCATTTCATGGGAAATTGATTCATGGTACTACTTCCATGTTTTGGTTTCTACATTTGGTGGGGCCTTGTCCCTAAAGACACACTTTCCCAAAAATTGGGTGAAAATGTCTGTGCATCTTATATGGCGAATGTTGCTGAAGGCCCGCCCACCTGTTGGTCGTTTTTAGCCTCTGCATGCCCCGTTTTCAGGGCTTTTTTTTTTTGGCCCATTTTCAGGGCGCTTTTTTTGAAAAAACAAACCAAAAAAGCCTCAAAAACAGGCCAAAAAAGCCTCAAAACAGGTTAAATAAACCCACAAAACGGGCCGAAAAAAGCCGTGAAAACAGGCTAAAAAAGCCTCAAAAATGGGTCAAAAAGCTTCAAAAATGGGCCAGCTTTAACCCAAGACACCTGCATGATCTTTTTCAAACATCATACAGGTAGTTCTCAAATTATGACTGCTGATTCAGCAATTGTTCAAAATCACAACAGTGCTGAACAAGAGGAGTTACGAACCCTGCTGACATAATGGCCATTGCATCATCACTGCAGTCATGTGACCAAAATTGAGACACTTGAAAATCTGTCTCCCCTTATACCAGCTTCAGAGAGACTCTCCCACATCTCACCTGCCCAAAGCTACCTCGGTCCTGGAGGACTCGACTTGATCCTTAACTACTTTTACTCATCCCAGCACAGGTTTCACTTATCTTTGTGTTGTTCTGTAGCTGTCGTCAGGTGCGCCTTGTACCATCATGCAAGCAGACCCCATTGTTCAGAAGGGGTTTTTTTTGGTCTCCCAAATCTCTGCTTAACAACCCACATGATCACTTAATCACCACATCTGGGAGTGCCAGAATTGCAACTGTTGAGATTCCTGGCTTTTATCTTTTCTGCTTATGTCCCTACTTCATCTTTAGATGATGGCAGCTTCACCATAGTCTCATATATGTTTAAGATTTAGATAAAGGAATTAGGATTGCTATTCTGTAGCTGATGCATTCCCTCACCATTGGCCGCACTAGAAGCTGCTCTTCACAAAACCATGAGCTGTGACACGGCCGGTCTTGTCCTGGCAAATTGATTGCCTATGTCAGTGGTGGTGAACCTTTTACTTACTGAGTGCTGAAAATATGTACTTTGCGTGCAGCTCCTCCACTTGCACTGCATGTGCAACCGCACCATCTACACATGCATACATCTTTTGCATGTGCAATGCACATGTGCTGCACACAGATACTCACACACACATGAGCAATCATGTGTGCATATGCAGGAGAGTTCCAAGGACCAGCTGGATTTCCTGCTGCAATCGTGCACATGCACAGCAAAGGCCCAAAGACCAGCTGGGTCTCTGCAATCATGCATGCGCAATCACATGTGTATGCTCAGCTGGAGGTAAGTTGACCAACAGCTTGTGTGCCCAACAAGATATCTCTGCATGCCACCTGTGCCATAGGTTCGCCATCACGGGCCTATGTGATAAGAAATGTTCATGTTGCTTCATTCATGAGAAAGAATACAGGTAACCCACAACTGCCCATCCCAGTCATAAGTCACGACAGTTATAAAACAGGTCCTCCTCATGACTGACCTGATTTTACAACCTATTTTGCAATGGTCATTAAGTAAATGCCACAGTTGTAAAACAAATGTTGGAGTCATTAAGCAAACCAATGGTGATTTGCTATGGGCTGGTTTTGTTGAAAACCAGAAAGGAATGGCAGTTTTGGGCAGAACAGTCATAAAATGTGGCCAGGTGATGTGGAATGCTGCAAACAGCCATAAATGTGGGCTAGTAGCTAAGTGCCTGACATGTGACTAGAGGGAGTGGTCATTGTAACTTTGGAACCAATTTGTAAGTATCCCCAAGGAGGTACGAGGTAAACTTTGAATGGTCAGTTGTAAGTCAAGGATTGTCTACATCAAATCTCGTTCATTACAGCTTAACCTTTCTGCAATGAAGTTAATTTTTATATTTCAGTTGTTCAAGAAAAGCCAATAAGATTAGAGACAGTGTTCTAGAAAATTAGATTCTGGATGTACAATTTTTAAAGTCAGACTTGTTTCAGGTCTTTTACATTATGATTGTGTACTAGAATGAATATCACTGTCATCAGATGATAATACATATCGTATTGGAAGCTGAACAGGTGTATGATTGTCTCATGTTCTGGATGATAATATTAATTCCTATAACAGTGTTGTTTACTTTCCTTTGTTTAATTTACTTATTCAAAGGTATCTTGGATTAAGAGCCTGTCTAGCTAGCAACTAGATCTACATTTTCATCAGTTAATAATAAATCATTGTTTTACTACTCTAGTCTTTGCTCCTAAAATTGCTGTGTATTTTAAAAAGTTAGCACCAAATGTTATATATACTTGTAGTGCAACAGTTAATTCCCAAGAAGGCCGTTACATAATAGAGATTTCATTTATTTAGAGAATCTGGACAAAGTCACATGACTTTTGTTTTAGAAGGTCTTATTGTTTTGCTGAGAAATGGAACGATAACAAAACTAAATCTGATTTCCTCCAGATTATTTGTACCAATTGTGCCACTACAATTTGAGGTTCTTAATTCACAGATTTAAAGAGCTGTCTGAAGATAATGTATAACAGCACACAGATTTTGATTGAAACAGAATTGTCAATTGTTTTTCTTCTTACATACAGGTGCCAAAAGAGACACTGCAGATTTAGAAGGACCACTTTTTTAATCTATCTTTCTTTCTTTCTTTCTTTCTCTTGGTCATTATGTTATGTGAACACAGAAAATGGGTTAATTTGGTAAATTAAAAATGTTACATAAGTCCTTCCCCAAATTGGTTCTTCATTATGTAACACTACTATTTAAGGCCTCAGGTGTATTAGCTGATATGTTAAATACTGAAAAAGGGGGAACTTTCCCCCCTTAATTGTGTTATTCCTAACACAACTAAATTGTATATAATAACAAAGGCAGACAATCTTCTCTGGAGTATTTAGAACTTTGAAAAGATGCTGTCAAAAAATGGATACCTGGAGGTGTAATCAAGAGAACAAATTTAGAACTAAGGAGAACTTTCCTGACAGTGAGAACAATCAGTAGAACAGCTTGCCTTCAGAAATTGTAAGTGATCCACCAATGGAGGTTTTCAAGAAGAGATTGGACAACCACTTGTCTGAAATGGTGTAGGGTTTCCTGCCTAAGCACGGAATTGGACTAGAAGAACTTCCAGATCCCTTCCTACCTTGTTATTCTAAATTATTCTGTTATAATTATTTACAGAATTATTGCCAAGCCAAGTCTTATCCATGATTGCCAAGCCAATCCAAGTCTTATGACACCCATTATCCACAAAGTAAACAAACTCTTTATGCTCAGGAAGCTTCTTATCATTGGATTTATTAATAGTTTCTCTTCTTAGGCTGAGAAAGTCCTGGCTGAAACCACTGGCCATTTATTGTTTTCCATGAATGCCGGTGGGGCCAATACCAGGTCCAGAAAAAGTATTGTAAATGTATTTCATGCAATCTGCCAGCTCTCCGTTTTTAAAGTTGAAAGTATTTTTACAATTGGTATCCAGAAATAACGTGATAAATAGCAAAGGAACAGTTTATGGGGATCTTGTTGCCCATTTTTATTTTACAATGAACAATGTACGTAAAAAGTAAGGTGGTCCAAGGGCAAATAACAGATGCTGTCATATCTGATTGGCCAAAATTGTTTTTCAGCTCAAGTTCAGGCACAGCCTGCTTTTTATTAAATAATTCTGAACTTTTTGCAGAAAATTGGCTTAGGCTTTACTTTTCAAAGTTTTTAATGCTACCTCTGTTACTGGTTTCAGGGGGTTGGACTTAATAAATAGTCCTTTTATTTATGACTCAATATTCTGAGCTGCGATGGTTTTATAACCTTGGCTATTTGGCCTTCTGAGGTTAGCAGGCAATCCATAGCTTGTTTTCCCTCCTCATTTAAAGCTAATGAAATTAACTAATTTAACACTGTTTTGGGGAGGGAGAAATAAGTCATTTGGTAAGATCAATTCTTATTCCTCAATGCCAGGGACAGTGAACAGCATCCTTTTATTAAATTACCATATTTTTCAGTGTATAAGATGCACTTTCCCCCCCCAAAATAGTGGGTGAAAATGTCTGTGCGTCCTATACAGTGAATGTTGCCAAAGCCGCTGGCTGTTTTTTTGCCTACACATTCCCCCGTTTTTGGGCCTTTTGCGGGCCCATTTTCTGAAGCTTTTTTTTTCCCCCATTTTGGGGCTTTGGGGGGGAATGGGGCAAAAAAGCCTCAAAAATGGACTTTAAAAAAAACCTCAAAAATGGACTGAAAAAATCCTCAAAAATGGGCCGAAAAAAGCCTCAAAAACAGGACGTCCAAAAAAAGGCCAAAAAAACCTCAAAAACAGGATGGAAACCCCCCCGAAAATGTGCCCCCCCAAAAAAAGCCGGAAAAAGGGGCTGAAAAAAGCCTCAAGAACAGGCCGAAAAAAAGCCTGAAAATGGGACACACAGAGGCCCAAAACTTTTGTTGTTTTCCTCTTCTAAATCTAGGTGTGGACTCAGGTGCATCTTACAGGCAAAAAAATATGGTATTTTATTCTCTCAAATAGCAAGTCAAAATAATGAGAATTCTATATCTGATGCTCTTTTAAAAAACAACAACGAATCAACTATTCCTCCATGAAAGAGGGCAAAACTGACGTTTTTCTGAAGCAACATTGGATTAACTGCCTAAAACAGCTAGATGGATTACTACCAAAATTAACAAGCTCATGAAGTGATCAGTGATTTTTCACGTCACCAAACACTCCACTTCCTTTTATTTTCCTCTCTAACTACTGTATCTATCCATGTACAGAAAGAGAGTAAACTTTAGTGTTAATTGGAATTTGATTGGTCTAGAGATGGGAGCTGCAAAATAAGGGTGAAATTGTATCTGTAAAACCACTGAAAGAGAACACTAAAACCTAACATGTTCAGTGGGGTGTGCTGCACTAACTCTAAATACGATTCATGACAGGCAGGCCTTTGTGTCCTCACTTGAATGCATCAGAAGTGAAAAGAAAGAAAATTTTAAAAGACTGTTGCTAGGGGATAATTTGTCCAAGTGAATAGATCCATTCAGTATCTGGAGTGTTTTTTTTCTAATTGTCTCTGAGTGGGAGCAAGAGAAGTGGGAGGAAGCAAGTCGAAATGGTCTTTAAAAACTCAAGAAGAAAAGAATAATTTTTCATGGTGATTTACGTATTGCTGAATGAACCAATCTACTAAGAATTATAAATTTGAGATTTGACCCTGCCTGCAGTCATTAAAATCCGCAGGAGTTTTCTTTGTTGACATCTTCAGAACAATTAAGCCAGAGGATATTGCATGTTTTTCAACAGTGAAGATAATAATGTGGCTCTGGGTTTTTTTTTTGTTTTTTTTTTTGTTTTTTTTTTATATTCTGCTATAAAGCTGTTGGTGTTACTTTGTCCTTTGATATTTTGTTAATTTTAAAACAAAAAGTGGCTTATCCACACTAGCCAGTTGCCTTCCCACTGGAATAGACTGACAGTTGTTTCTGGAGTACATCATTATCTACTAGTCCCTCAATTGCCATCAAAGGGACTTAAAAGCTGGTTTTTGTGCTCCATCTATAAATACACTTTCCCATATTATATTGTGTTCAGTGTTCTTGTCTGCTCTGGAATACACATTTTAGTTTGTTGCCAGTTAAGTCCAGCAATCCATCAGCTATTCTGCAAGGGAAGAAACACCCTTCAATTCAATCAGTGCTGACTACAGACTTTCACAGCCAACTTTAGTATGAGTTCTGTAATAGCATGGTGGGTACAGGTAGTCCTCGACTTACGACCATAACTGAGCCCAAAAATTCTGTTGCTAAACGAGACAGTTGCTTAAATGAATCTTGCACCATTTTACGACCATTTTTTGCCACAGTTGTTAAGTGAATCGCTATAGTTGTTAAGTTACTGATATAGCTGTTGAATGATTCTGACTTCCCCATTGACTTTGTTTGTCAGAAGATCACAAACGTTAATCACGTGACCCAGGGACACACACAGCAACTGTTGCAAATACAAACCAGCTGCCAAGCATCTGAATTTTGATCACATGACCATGGTGATGCTGCAACGGTCGTAAGTGTGAAAAATGGTCATAAGTTACTTTTTTCAGTGCCATTGCAAGCTTGAAAGGTCACTAAATGAGTACGTTGAGGGCTAGCTGTACATATCTTGTATATAGAAAGTTGTTGGTTCAAACCTGAAAGACATGTTTTATGTGTGTGTGTGTGTGTGTGTTATAATTTAATTTTTTTCTTCATTATACTTAAAAATGAAAAAAGGAGTAGCGGTTGAAACCACTCTGTCCAGTCTGTACCAGTCCATGCTTGAACCCTTCTATTCGAGATTATAAAATGTGTGCATCTCTGAAACATTGGGACTGTGGCCGTGCCCACATCTGTTCTGTAGTATAATCTACCACTTACAGAAATGGCAAGATGGGCAATGAGATACAATGAAATTGTGCCTTTTGTAGTACTAGACGTTAGAAGAGACAAAAATGTGTTACTTTCCGTGACATTCATGCATTTAATTCCTGCAGCGTTTACTTTTGACCTAGTTGGAAATTTGTACTTAGCTAAGTGGTCCTGGATCCGTTTCTGTTCTTGGAAACAAGCCCTGCAGTGAGATCTTCAGTACTGTATGAACTTTGCTTACAACCCACTGAAAAATACTGTAATGAGTGAGAGGTCAAAGCATTGCCAGAATGTTCCAGCCGAAATTACGACAAAGCGGAAGGAAAAGATGTATGTATTCATGCAGTCACAGGATCGTAAAGTCCAGGATTCTTAGGATAAAATTTAATTTCAGAAGAAGGATCTTTGTCATTTTTAAGAGACAGAATCAAAGATCACTTCATTTGCCTTGAAGCAAAATTGAAAACAAATCAGGATGCACAATCATTTGATAAACGTATTAGGACTGCAGAGATCAAAATCTGGTGCACATGAAGGTCTGCATGTAGCACCTGCACTTTTTTTCTGCGTTTGTTTACCTCCTTTGTAGCTGACATGTGATCATCATAAAAGATATGACATTTTAAGGCATATGTGGCAGGAACTACAGGGTTGTCCACCCATATGCTGAATCTTTTTTGTCCTTCCAATCCAGATCCCTCCATAGTCACATGAGTTTTCACCTTAAATTCTCTGACTTCAAGATAAAGATAGGGAAGACTATTACTGGAATAGAGAGGTAAAAAAACAACAACACCCATGCCTAGCTCTAAGACAAACAATTTAAGATCCTCCAATATCTTGTTCTGGAACAAAATAGAGTTCTGGCATCAAATCAAATATATCTGTGAGACTGCCTGGCTGCCCTTGAAAGAAATTCCAGGAGACTTGATTTTATATAACTTATAAAATTGGTTTGAACTTACCTGCAGCCTCTTTGACATACAACATGGCACCACCAGGATAATAACCTCTAATACATATGGGAATGAAGCCATCAACTGAAGGTGCAATTCCCTCTTATAACCTTGGGTAGTTCAAACCCATTGACTTTCTTCAGTAGATCCTTTCCGTGAACTCCTTGGCCTTGAAATTGAGCAATTGTGGATTGTTTCTATAACTGGCTTCTCTGTGTTGGGAATTGCTGGCTCTCAGCTGAGCTTTCACACATTCTGTATATGTCCAGATCCATATATGTGCTGAACAGGATGCAGAACATTCATTCATGTATGGCCCTCTGTTCCTTTTAAAGCAGGCAGTCAATTAATGTGCCTAAAGGAATGAGAGATACAAATACCAATTCCCTTCACTAAATGGGTATCAACAGATATATTTAATCCATTTGGCAAACAGGGTTAGCTGAAAGCTTAGAAGGGTGTTATGAATAGGGAATTGCATCACCTATTACAAAAGGCACTTTTAGCCATTCTAAAACATCATGCTATGTCCTCTTTCCCCGTAGTTACATGATTGCATTTTGGGCACTTTGCAACCAATTTAAATTTACTACTGGTTGCCAAATGCCTCATGATCATGTGATTCCATTTGCAACTTTTTCTGCCGGCTTCCCCAGAAAGTCAATGGGGAAACCATCAGGGAAGGCTTCCAGCAAAGGAGAACTGCAATATTTCAGCTGGCAACTCCTTTGCTTCGTCCACTTAATGACCCAGGAGATTGAGAATGGCAGGATTGCAATCATTGAATAAAACAGTTTTACTTAATGATTAAGTCTTAATAGGCTTATTTAATGACTACTGTATTTTTCAGTGTATAAGACGCACTTCCCGCTTCCCCCCAAAAGTGGGTGAAAATTGTGGTGTGTCTTATACACCGAATACAGCCGGTTTTGGCGGCCTCCCAACAATCCCCCCCACACATCTTGTATTCCCTCTCACCCGTCCGCAGAAGCATTTTGCAGTCCTCCGGAACCCCCTGTGTGGTCAGTTTTTGGCTAAAACAGGCCTCACAGAGGGTTCTGGAAGCCAGCGAAATGCTTCTGAGGGTTGGGGAGAGGAAATACAAGATGCGTGGGGAGTTTGGGAGACCAAAAACGTGTCCATTTTCTCCAAAAAACAGGCCAGGTTTTGTTTGTTTGTTTGCTAAAACGGGCCATGTGGGGGGTTTCTGGAGACCTACAAACTACTTCTGGGGGCCAGGGAAGGGGAAAGTAAGATGCGTGGAGGCCAAAAACTTTTTTTCCTTGTTTTCCTCTTCTAAATCTAGGTGCGTCTTATACTCCAGTGCATCTTATACACCAAAAAATACAGTGTTTTCTCAATGACTGAGATTCTGGTCCCAATTTTGATCATAAATTGAAGATTACCAGCGTGATATCCAAATTAGCCTGGAGGTTTTGTACATTTGTGTACGCCATGGTCTTGTGAAGATGTATTAAGGTTGTTTTTTTACTAGAAATAGATGGTTTAATATTGCCAATTATATTTTCCTTCTCCTGTGCTCACGAAAATGGAGTACAGATGAAGCTTCTCAAGTGAAATATAAATATTCATAATAAAGCAGAAAAGGATGCTCTGTTTGTATCATAATTTAGGCATAGCTTGCCATGCAGAACAAATTGTACCTAAAAGGAAAGAAACAATATTGATATCTCACTTATTTTGTAATGAAGTGTTGTCTTTTAAGCCACACAAAGCACTAGACTGCAACCTGCTATCAGATTTTGTAAATGTGATCATTCAAAAAAAAGATGTGTGGAATGTTACTGGTAAGACTGGAGGAGATGCTGATGGTATCTGGGGTTCTCATGGTAGTAGAAGCTCAAGGATAAGGAACTGAATCCAACCTGGAGTTCAGATGTCTCTCTCTCGTCATACCTAAATCTCTTTGATCAGGAAGAAGCAAGGAGGCCTGACGTGAAGGAAGTGAGCCATGGCTTCTGTGTTCCTCTTCTCTACAGAGAAGGGGCTGACTATTTTTGATAGAACTGATAAAAGGGTCTGAGCTTTCCTTTGTCTCTTTATGATGCCAGCTTGAGAGAGCGAGAGAGAGAGAGATATGGAATGTCTGATGGGGAGCCCAAAAGTTTTATTACCTCTCGTTGACTTTGTAGCTGGTCCTAAATCTGATGAAGAGGCCACTCAGGTTTCATCAGCAGCACAATAGAAAGAATTTGGAGTGGAGAATTAAATGTACTGGTTGTTTGGTAAGTTGGCAGGGCAACTGTTGCCAGGATTTTACAGACATTTAACGGTTGTCTGATCCCTTTGACAAGAGCGTAGCCCTTTGAAGAAAAAAAGATTCAATGAAGACTAATAAGAACTGCTGTTTGTTCAGAAGGGAATTTGCATCCTCGTTTGTAAGCCATTTGTCACTCTGATATATGCTCCACATTTATCCTGCATAGCATTATTATTGATGAGAAGCAAGATGAATGCCTATTGTTACCTGCATAAGAAAAACAGCCAGGAGTAAATCAAAATTTGTCTGGTACCTTCCCACTGGAGATGCACAATCACAGAACATAGAATAATAGAGTTGGAAGAGCCTTCAAAGGTCCTCTAGTCTGACCACTGCTCAAGCAGGAAACCCTGTACCATTTATTTATTTTGTTATGTTATGTTATGTTATGTTTTTCAAACATGTACAAGATAACAAGTATAGGTATGAACATGAATATAAACAAAGGAAGTAAATACAAATAAATGGGGACAGTAAGTCAGGGATGGTAGGCATTAATTAATTAATTCAAACCTTTCAGACAAATGGTTGTCCAGTCTCTTTTTGGAAACTTTCAGTGATGAAGCACCCACAACTTCTGAAGGCAACCTATTCCACTCGTTGATTTCGCTCACCATTAGAAAATTTCTCCTTAGTTCTGCTTCTCTCCTTGGTTTTGTCTCGTCTTTGGGGAAATAGTTTGGTTCCCTTGTCTGTGTAGGAGCCCCTAAAATATTGGAAACACTGCTGTCATGTCTCCCCTTATCCTTCTTTTCATTAGACTAGACCAGGGGTGTCAAACTCGATTTCTTTGAGGGCTCATTAATTGGGATGGCTTGCCTCTAGCGATGGAGCACCCACAACTTCTGGAGGCAAGTCATTCCACTGATTGTTGATTAATTAATCTTAGGGTTGGTTCTCTCCTTTATTAATCCATCTAATGCTTCTTGTCCTGCTTTAAGGTTCTTTGGGGAATAGGTTGACTTTCCCTTTTCTTTGTGGCAGCTGCACAAATATTGAAAGTCCTTCTTTTCATAGACTAGACATACCCAATTCCTGCAACCTTTGTTCATATGTTCTAGCTTCCAGCCCCTTGGTTGTTCTCCTCTATTATTAGCTATATATATTAGCTACATATTAGCTAAGTGTTGCTGTAAATAATTTTCCGCCTATTTGTTCCAATGGGAGGGAAAGGTCAAACAAAAATCATCCTGAAAGGTTAAAAAAAAACCATAATAAATATGGCCAGAATTTTCAACCCTCGTTGCAAGGTTGGTCTATTAAAGTATCAACCAAGTAAGATTGTAGCCCAGTAGCAGAAAAACTGCTGCCCCTGAGACTTCCATTTTTTTAAAAAATTGGGGAACAGTTGAAATGACTCTGAGTCATATTTCTCTATCAGAATAGATAATTTGAATTTGATGGACAAATAACTTGATTAGGTATAAGAATTTTTTTAATATATTGATGCTTGCTGAATGTATTTTAAGGACAAATATTAACTTTCCTGGTGAACTGGTAGTGGTCAAAAATTCTAGATAGAAGTTGTCCCTTAATCTGATAGAGATTGTATGGGAAACTTGTCTTTCACTTCCAATTAAACATCATCAGAGCTATTTGCCAGTGTATTTTCCTTCTTAATTATTGCTGATCACTGTCCAGAAAGGAGTGTAACTTATAAAGGGAAGTATATAAGAACATTAGAGCTACAGTTACTGACACTATGATCTTCTAGACCGTAATGTGTTACTCTAAATAAGCAGGAAAATTATTTGTTATTGACAAATCAAGAAGTTAGTAATGTCTTTTACTGTATATTGTCAATTTATAATCTATAGTAAAATAGTTGATCTTGTGAATAGCTAATTTTTATTTGTACAACTACCCTCTATAACTAGCTAAGTAAAATTTACATAATAAACACATTCAGCTTTAACTGCCCTTGGTTTTTCTTGTCCTTTAAATATGTATTCTTATTCTTCTTGTGCCATATCCCTCATTGGATGTTGGTGATCCTATCTTTATCAACAGCCTAATGAAAAAGTGCTGTTGAGTTTTGTCCAAACCATCCCTTAGATTTTTAAGCCATGATGTCCTTCTGCCTGGACGTCATTTGCCTTTAATCTTTCCTTGGAGGATTAAGTGAAGTATGCCATATTTTTCCAGGTGTCGCATCAGATGTCCAAAATATTTTAACTTTCACTTTTTTATGGTTTTATCGTGAATATTGGGGAGAATGGAATTAAAAACCCACCAAGAGATAACGACACATACAGATGATGTTTGCAACTATATCTTGGTATTTACCCATTAAAAGCATAATTCATGGCTTTAAAATCAATAGCCGATTTTAATGACTTTTTTTGCTGTGGTCTTTAAGTGAACCAAAGGTTTGCCATAGGCCAGCTTTGCCAAAAACCAGGGGTAAATGCTGTTTTCAGCAAAACTGCTGTAAAATGTAGTCATATGTCTGTGGGACACTGCAAATGGCCATACATGTGGCCCAATTGCTAAGTACCCAAAGTGCAGTCATGTGACCGGGTAGCGGCTGGGTCAGCCGCTGGAACTTCCAATGCGGGTTGTAAGTACCCCCAGGGAGGTCTGTTGCAACTTCGTTTATCAGAAGCCCCAGGGAGGTCTATCATATGTAAGTCAAGGACTACCCATGGTTCATCTAATTCAGTAACTTATCTCAATTTCGCTGCACACATGTTGTGCATTGACAATAAAGGATTGAATTGAATTGAATTATCATTTTAGTTTAGTCTCCAAGGTCATGGACAAGCCAATTATCTACCCATGCCAGTACATACAACATACAAATCTGGGTAAAGGCCCTAGGTTTGCAGGCTTGTCTATGGAGATTCTCAGTCATCCAGGTCATGGTTGTCCCAAAGGTTCTTTCCACACCCCCACCACTCAAGAATGCAAAAGACCAGCTGTCTGCAAGGAGTATAAATCCTTCCATTTCCCACCATCCAGTCAGAACTGAAGAAGCTTCTTAGATGAGAAGTGAAACGTCTTCAAAGAAAAACAAAGTCTCTTAAGGAAAAAAATGTAGAAGAACCTATCTCCTTGTTCCTTGTAGATCAGTGTTGATTTATTTATTTAAATTTATATACTGCCTCTCTCCCGAGAAGGGACTCAGGGCGGTGTACAGCATCTAAAAACAAAACAATAAATTAATCATCATTAAAAAACAGATTTAAGGAATAAAATTAAGTGGTTGATTTAAAAATTATAGAAAATTTATAAAATTTAAAATTTAAAAAATTTAAAACCAATTTCAACCCCAATTAATGCTAGGCCAGATCGGCCCGTTGGAACAAATGGGTTTTTAATGCACGCCGGAAGGTCCGCAGGTCTGTGATGGTCCGGATCTCAGGGGGAAATTTGTTCCAAAGGGAGGGTGCCCTCACAGAGAAGGCTCGAACCCTCAGGGCTGCCAGACAACAATGTCCAGACAATAGGACCCCAAGGAGGCCCACCCTGTGGGAACCCACAGGCCGGTGGGAGGCTGATGGTGGCAACAGGTGGTCCCGTAAGTACCCGGGTCCCAAGCCATGGAGCGCCTTGAAGGTGAGAACCAACACCTTGAATCGCACCTGGAAGGCCACAGGGAGCCAGTGCAGCACACGCAGGAGAGGTGTAATATGGGAGCTCCAAGGAGCCCCCAGGATCACCCGCACGGCCGTACTCTGCACCAACTGCAGCCTCCGGATGCTCTTCAAGGGGAAGAGCTCTTCAATTTAGTGGTTTTATATGTTAAGACAGATAAATAAAAAACACCCCAACTTTTAAAAAATCCATATATTTTAAAAAGGAATATATTAAAACTAAAATGTTAAGGAAAGAAAGTAATCAGACGCATAACATGTCTTCACTAATAAGACTGCATAAATATTTCACTAAGTTTTTCCTTAATCCTTCATTCTGGATTCTCAAAACGACATTTTGCATTCTTGGGGCATATTTGTATATTATTTTATTTCTTCTTAACTCAATATAATATGGCAATTGTCACAGGTTTTGCATGTGGAGACAAAGAAATGTAAAAATAGTGGGGACAGATGTGGTTATCGGAATGCATACCATTCCACATGAAGCTTAAATGCATCTAAGATAAAATCTGAAAGTTCTCTAAATATCAAAGAGTTTGTGTAAGGTTCAAAATGGAGCTGCTTGGAGTGTCTTGCAATTAGATAATACTACCTTTTTCATCCTTGGCAAGGTTCTAGGCAACCTTGATCGATCTCCAAAACTCAGCAGAATTAGTTAATGTTTGGAATGAGGAGTACCAAGTAATTTCAAGGGTATTGGATAAGTGTAAAAATAAAAAAAAAGAGAAAGAAAATATTGGGCAGGAGAAGAAAGTGTCAGATCAATTATACAGTTCTGTTGGGAAGATTTCACGAATGTTGTCATCAGGAACTGAGCTCAACATGCATAATTAAATCTGCTTTGTTATTTGTCATACCGTTTTTGAGGGTTAACTCTAGCAGGAAGCATTTCGAAACCTTGGCGTAATGGAAGACATTGTTCTAATTTTGTATAATTTTTTATTGTGTATCTTGTTTTCTTCTGCTTAGCAGGATACTTCTGCTTTGAAAAACCCATGAGGTTATTTACCCTTCTATTTGAGCGCTCATTTCCTATGCGTTATCTATCACACATCAGATGACAGACAGCAAGATGACACCTTGCGGAAAAGTTCCCTGTAATTTAGAAAATAAAAATAATTGGCAGTGTCTCTTCTCCCGGCTGAGCTTGATTTAGCAAGTAATTTGGAGATAGGAATACTAAAGTACCCACTTGCCCATTCGATATATTCTAAGACAGTTTAGTTTTTATCAAAAGTACATGTCCACTTGTTCGTTCCTTTTGTTACTTATATAAATAATGGATAGGGAAGGGATTTCTCTTAAGTACCGAAACTCATTGCTAAAAAAAAAAAAGATAACTGAAGACATCTACAAACAGTGGCTGGCAATGCCTGTTGCATAATATGAGATGAAGAAATATCTATACCGGTGGTGTCGAACCTTTCACTTACCGAGTGCCGAAAAGTACAAGCTTTGTGTGCAGCTCCTCCACGTGCACTGCATGTGCAACCTCACCGTCTATGCACACATGCAGCTTTTGCATGTGCAATTCATGCGCACTGCATGCAGGCACTCACATGCACATGAGCAATTGCTGGTGCATGCACAGCGGAGGCCTGAAGACCAGCTGGGTCTCTGCGATCATGCATGCATGCATGCACAATCGCATGCGCATGCTCATGCTCAGCTGGAGGTAAGTTGGCCGACAGCTTGTGTGCCCAGCAAGATGGCTCCACGTGCCACCTGTGGCACCCGTGCCATAGGTTCGCCATCACGGATCTACAGATAGGTAAAGATTGCAGTAAATTATTTGTTTTGGATTACAATCCTATGCATACTCACTTGGAAGTATGTTTAGGATTCAACACAGTAGCCTAATTCACAAATATCCTTGAACTATGACTTTTTTTAAAGCATGTTTTGAAGAACAAGTTATACCTATTAGCTGAAATTGTAGGTAAACAGCATGTTAATTATGCCTTAAGTTTTGTTCCACTATAAACATATAGGCTCAGGCTATACCTAAATTTAAAAAAAAAACTCAAAGATTAAACTTTGAAAAAATAAATAATAAACTTAGGGATTGTTATATCTTAGTTTATAACACACTTCAGAAGGCACGTAAAGGTGTATTTCAGCTGAACCAATCCCAGATTCCTAGTGGAAAATGTACAACCACCTTTTCCCACCTCCTCTTTATTGACATTAAAAACCTCATCTTAATTAAGGGTCTGGTAATATTGTTAGCAAGTTTGAAACCTAAATTGACTAGTTTCTATTTTAAACAGAAGAAACGTTTCTTTAATGAGAGATTTCCATACTACTTCCATGGTCTTCAGAATATTTTTTTCAGCCTAGCACGAAATCAGTATCATAGTGTGAAATTGAGACAGTTTCTTTTATTGTATATTCTTTTAACATATACAAGGTGTGGGGGGTTTACCTAAAATAACTAGCTTTCTCCCAAAATTTTAGAATTGTTCTCTAATGTATAATCAAATTAAGTCTCTGACCTGAAAAGTTGCATTTGCCCCTTACAGGTTGGATAAGTCTCTGAGCTGGCAACCACACCATAGCTGAGCTCCCTGCCTGTGAGAAGAGTAATCAACACTACGGGGCGATCTCGGAAGAAATCGCAACGCCCCAAGTCCTGATCTTCCTCCACTTCGCTCTAACGCTCTCTTTCCTGATCCCCAACTCTGAAGCATGGCCAGCTACACTAAGCTCGATTTGAGTTCGCACGTTTGAAGGACCTTGCTTCCCCTGGGTCGGCACATAATGACGTCACCAGCAAGCGTAACCGGCTGCTTTGTATTTCGCCTCTTGAGTTTCGGCGAGTGACTAGCCATTATACTTGAGGCGACTCAATCAATGCCTACTTGTTAAAAGTGCTTCATTCGCGCCTTCTTCCCACAGTCATGGTTAAGAAAGCACCAGAGCCAGCGAATGCATTGCTATGACTTTAACAGGCATCGTCTCATGGACTGAATCGAAGGAGAAAAGCGTGAGCCCAAAGGCAACAGAAAGAGGCAATGCCGGGGGCAACTCCACTTTCGTTTCTAGAAGATTCTGGACCCCGCTCCAAAACTGGGGGCAATCGGGGCGGTTCGTGAGAAAGGCGGGGGAAGAGGGGAGGAGCTTCGGCGGCGCGGGGAGAGTAGAGTGGCAAGAGCGGGAGTCGCCTCCCCCCCCCCCCCCCGCAGGAAGGTTGCCAGAGGGCGTGGGGGAGCCGTTGCACCGTGCGGCGCGTGACGGCAAGGCCTGCTTGTGGGGGGCTGCAGGAGGTTTGGGAGCTCCGGCTGTTCCTCCCGGAGAGAAGCTGTAAGCGGTGGGAGCAGCAAGCGCGGCGTGGCAGGAGGGGCTGGCCATGGACCCGCAGAAGTTGAGTGAGCTGCGGACCTTCGTGAAACTCTGCAAGCAGAATTCTGCCATCTTGCACTCCGAAGAGCTGGCCTTCTTCCGCGACTGGCTAGAGAGGTAAGCGTGGAGCCGCTCTTAACCGGGGGAGCCCGAGCAGAGAGCAGGTGGGGCTACGGTATACTTATTCCCGCTTCTTTTGATTGCTGCCCATTCGGTTAAAACTCTCTTTCCTCCCGCGCCCCTTACTTAAAGTTGTTGGAGCCGGTCCTGAAATAGTGAATCTTCGGAGCTAAATTGTTTTGATCTTCCTTTAAGGGGCGGCGTGGATTTTGTCTCTCGTGGGATCGCCTGTAGCACTTGAGAAACAAGGGCTGCTGGATTAACAGAGTTACTGATAGTTGTTAAATTACTTGTACCTTTTAGAGGTTGAAGGATTTTATTGATCTGACGTTGTCAGGCGCCTTCTTTAATTTGTCTCCGAAGCAAAAATCAAGAGACGATTTGGGGGATATGGATTACGGTGAGTTTTTAAGGGCAAGGCCTAGTCGTGGCACTGAAACCTGGCCCCTCTGCTCGGTTACTCAACTCACACCACACACCACAAAATCTAGGAAGGTTTAAGATTCGCAAGGATCTTCTTCCATGTTATTTAACTTGCTTAGTTTTACAAATTGTTTGCCTGATAAAGAATACTTTATATGAAGGATATTTAAAAACCTTTCTGTATGGTATCTACTATATATGCAAAATTATATCGGTCTTGCGTGTCAGTTGCTGGAGTTACAGATGTGATTATCATGGTTAGTGCTTCAATATTTCTTAGCGCCCCCCCCCCCCATTCTTAAATCCTTTCTCTGAGGTGAAGACTACTTTAAAGTTGCTTAACTTCCCATATTTTTTCTGTATGAAAAAGTAGTTTTCTCTAATTATGTAATAAAACCTTTACTACAGCCTACTATAGAATTTAGTGGTAAAATGCCATACAGTTTTCCTCAACCTATGATCAAAATTGAGCCCATAACTTCTGTAACTAAGCAATGAGGTTGAGTTGTACAACCTTTTTAGCTGTAATCATGAAGCAGATCATGTGGTTGTTAAGGGAATCTGGCTTCCACCATTCATTTTGCTTGTCAGAAATCTGCTGGGAAAATTGCAAATGGCAACCCCAGAGACTTAGGGACTCTGCAACCATGGTAAAATACATGCCAGTTGCTGAGCACTGGAATTTTGATTGCATGACTGTGGGAATGCTGACTAGGTGAGCTACTTTTTCAGTGCCCTTTTAAATTTGGTCATTAAACAAATGGTCGTAAATCAAAGGCTAGCTATAATGCTTTGGAAAGGAGCTTCCTCACATAGCTATAAAGGCTATGGTAGCTAAGAAGGTTGAGAAAATGTGCCTAAAGCACATTTTACTTTATGCAGCCATTTTTTCAAAATGCCAATTTGGTCTTTAATAGTAATTAAGGGTTAGAATAGCTCCTCTATGAAGAAAGACTGTAGAATTCAGTGCTGGTATTTATGGTAATGACAATTTGCATAGTTTTAATAGAACATTGGATTAATTCATAGAGGATCATGCTATTAGTGGCCATTAATAGTGCCAGTTGTTCTATCTCCTGTATCGTAGACTGCATGGTTTATATACCGATTGCTAGAAGTCAGTTGTGGAAGAATGCTATCATCCCATTCACTTCTGTACAACATAGAATGTTGGGTTTACAGCCTGCAGCAGCAGAATTCTTATCTCTTAGTTGAGAGCAGTCAGACTCCTTTACGCAGCCAGTTACAAGGACATTTTAGTATTCTAGTAACAAACCTCATAAAGCAATGTTGGTTCTACAAAAAAAATGGAACAGCAACTCCAGACTATAATGGCCCCACAGCATTGCGAAAACATTGATTTCAAACTGGCATTGAGGAGCCATGCTGTAGATGAGGCTTTCTATTATGCTTCTGTCTATAAACGATCTAGGGCAGGGGTGCCCAAACTTTTTTGGCTTGTGAGCTACTTATAAAATAACCAAGTCAAAATGAAATACAAAATTTAACCCAGCAAGGCTTTTGCATGGCATAGGATAGTTGGAGCCAGGCCTCACACATAGCTAGGCCCATATCTTCTGCAGCCAGCAAGCCTTTCCTGAAGGCCTCTGTAGCTGATAACAGAGTTCCAGATTGATCCGGAGCTCTGTTAATCGGCTACTGAGGCCTTCAGGAAAGGCTTGCCAGCTGAAGAAGAAATGGGCCAAGCCATGTGTGAGGCCAGGTTCAAACCATCTGAAGGTATGACATGCGATCTACCTACACTACCTTTCCAATTGACCGGTAGATCATGATCAATGTATTGGGCACCCCTGATCTAGGGTCTGTTAGATTTGTTGGGTTTCAGCAGTGTACAGATAATCCCCAAGTTACAAATGTTCCCTTAACAAACGTTCGAAGTTTTGTGCTAAGCACCTCCTAGCATTTATGAATAAATCCCAAAATTACAAATGTTGCAGGCTTTCGCAGAGAACAGAGGCCTAACATACTGCGAGACTAGTAGTGTGAGATCTAATGCTATTGATCTCGCACTTTAGACTTCTATTGTCTGCAAAAATGGAAGGAAAGCTTTGGTCCTTCAGGCCTTCCCTCTCTTTGCTATTTCCTTGTTAAAACCTGCAGGGAGATTGCATCCCTTTGGCAGCTCTTTGAAAAGAACCTTTATCAGCATCAGCAGAGCTTGGGATGGGCAAGTACATCTCTCCAAAGCTCTGTTCTTACCAACAAAGTCTTTTTGCAAAGGGCTGCTGAATCCTGCAGTGACGCAATCCTCAAGCGGTTTGGTGGTGGGAATGGAGGCCTGGAAGGGCACGTGCGGTCCTCTGCGCTTCATTTTTTTGTTCGCCAAAGGCATCATGAAATGCTTTGGGGACAAGAAAGGAGGCCCGGAAGGGCATGCATAGCCCTCCACACCTCATTTTTTGTTGTCGAAGGCTTCAAGCTTTTTGGCAGAGAGAAAGGAGGCCCGGAAAGGCATGCATGGCCTTCCGCGTCTTGTTTTTCGTTGCTGAAGGCTTCATGAAGTGCTTTGCCGATGAGAAAGGAGGGAGCAAGCAAAGAAACAGGTTAGAGAGGAGGCAGATCTTCATAAGATAAGTGACATGGTGTGACACAATGGGGGGAGCAATTGTGGAGACCCCAGGGTGGGAGAATGAGGTATCTCAGTGGGTCAGGGGAGGCCTTGGATGGTCTGAAGCAGGTAGCCTGTTCAGTTGTTAGGTCCCCCATGCTTTCCCCACCCTGAGATACCTCTTGCGCACTTAACGAGCCACACATTTGATTGCTGAATGCATGGGCGAAAGGGGGGAGTGATCACGTTCAACTTACGCAATTCGCTCCTATGAATCCTTGGGATAAAAATGGAATGTGCAGGTTCCATTACATTCATAATTCGAGGACTACTTTGTAATCTCTAACCATCATGACTGGAGCAACATTTGGAAAGGTGCTAAATAGTAGAAAACAGATGTAGATCATTAAAGACACCAATCCGTACCACTGAACAGCTAGTAATATGGCCCTACAAGATAATAAAAATAAAAGAAGTTTGTTTACATAAATTCAATATATTTTATATGTGTCTCAAGACAATGGCTCTTCACTCCATGCAAGCCAAAAGGTTGGGCAACCATGATTTAAGAATTTGGAGCATGTTGTGAGATAATTCTGAATTAGTTGATTATTAATTAGCCCTTTGTAGATTCCAACTTCCAAAGATCAGTCTTAAATGTGCCTCATTTAGCATATAAATGAGCCATAAACATGAATATATTTATGAATGTTGAACTAAAAAAAATGAGCAAATCAAAGATTTATACTACATATTTGCACTTGTAATCATTTTCCTTAAATTGTCTTGAAACAAAAGTTTTGTTACATTTGAATTGAACACAATTTGTAAGATACAATATTTTTAAGGGGGAAAGGAAAATATGCAATACAGCAAATCTTTTCATTTTAGAAAATGTACATAAAATGCAAACAGTGATTCTAGATGATGCAATGTGGCATGTCACCATAAATTTAATAGGGCACAGGTACAATTTCACTCCATTTATGCTGGGCATTTTTGGGGCGAACAGTGGGCAAAGTGAAGATTTTGGGGATAAATACAGAAACGTTAAGTATGTATTTGAGCATCAGCATCCTTTGCTTTAGAAAAATATTTGGAATTGATGTGCATTTTATTTTTCTTTAATAGTATCTGTTATGTACTTTATAGTTCAGAATTGAATACTTTTAAAGAGAATAACTTTCTGTGCTCATAATGATTATTTATTTATTTTATTTATTTATCAAATTTATATACCGCCCCATCTCCACAAGGACTCGGGGCGGTTCACAGCAAATAAAAA
>JAEANM010001164.1:0-29428 GCA_017656035.1 Myanophis thanlyinensis
GCCCGTACCGTCGGGGTTGTCAGACGACATTGTCCAGAAGATGGAACCCCGAGGAGGCCAACCCTGTGGGAACGCACCGGTCAGCTGGAGGCTGATGGAGGCAATAGGCGGTCCCATAAGTACCCAGGTCCCAAGCCATGTGACCTTCTGACAAGCAAAGTCAATAGGGAAAACAGATTCACTTAACAACCATGTTACTAATTTAACAACTGCAGTGATTTAACAAATTTCTCACTTAGCAACATAAATTTTGGACTTAATTGTGGTCATAAGTTGAGGACTATCTGTATTTAGAAAATACAAATTGAGCAATTTTATACCAACTATTAAATAGTTGGTATATCTATATCTAACTGTTATGAATTAGCTCTTTACTAATAAATCAGGATGTGAATATTAAATCTAAATCTTGTATTAAATCTAAATTCTTTTGTTGGAAATTTATTGTTTTAATGTTCATTTGCAAATAAGTGTGTACGGATCAATTCTTTAATCTGTATTCTCTCTCTTTCTCTTATTTCCTACCCATCTTTTCTTTTCTCTATAAAAACAGCTTTTTTAAATGGTTCAGTAATACAAAATTCTGTACTGTAATCGTTTATTGTAATGCTATGTTCATTTCTTACAAACCATATATTTTTGGCATTTGATCAGTCAATTTAAAACAATACCTGATAGTTTTGGTGCAATTTATTTCTATAGCAAGGATTATTCTTTTCTATATTCCCCAAACTACTGGCTGAAGATGAAATAAAACTTGGCTCATGGCAAAGCCCAGTCTTTGACTGAGTTCATGCATACTAAATTATGGTTTGTTTAGAAATAATTTAATGAAAAAGCTGCAGTTGTTTGGATTCATATTACATAATAATAAATATTAACCAAAATCAAACCACAATATATTGGGATGAGAGACTCCAGAATGTTAGATGAACACTTATCAAATTGTCCACATTCCACATCTTTCTTTAGAATAAGATGGTACCGTATTCTCAAACTGATTGTATTTGATTATGAGATGTTTCAACCAAAATATGTATGAGGCAATGTAAAAAGGTTATCTATGAATTTTGATGTTTTATCACTGATTAGCATGAGATTCTGTAGTCCTCACAGGACTACATGTATATGGGTGATCGTAGTTGTAGATACAGTAGCTATCTCATTTTCTTTCTAGATATTCATGCCATCTCTTTTCATTCCTGTAGGCTATTCATAAGTATCGAGAGACGGAAAAATCATACTGGAGCAAAGAATGTCATGAGATCTTACAACGAGTCCGGAATGCTGCTTTTCCCCCAGGAGTGCCACAGCTTGCTCAAGTCCATGTTCTAGATTTGGATAAAAGTGGCTACATAAAGCCTCATGTAGACAGTGTCAAGGTAAAATAGCATAGAATCTATAGATGACTAGAAAGTGTTCTTTTGTAGTTTTGGTAATTTTGTAATCTAATCATTAGCACTCTTTCTGAGAGTCATTGAGGTTATTTGGAAGTTTATTTGTGCCCTCTGAATCATTGAAATGACTGTTGTAGATAGGTGGTGGTGTATCCTTCCCACTCTGTTGAGAGAGGCTGTCTTATTAAATAGTAGATAGTCTCTTTGACCCATCTTTCAATCCAGAGGTCCTGTCATCTAGAATGTGGACTTCGTTGTCTTCAAAAGAGTGAGCTTTGTCTTTCAACACTGTCTTTATAACAATCCTTTCAGCAGTTCCAAGAAGTGCACACCCATTTGCGTTATCCACAAGACCCTGAGGGCACAGATAAGCCTCCAAGTGGCCTGAATGACTGTCAAAAAAAAAGTTCTAACAACCAGATGACTGCAAGGAATATAAATCCTTCCATTTTCCACTATTCAGTCAGAACTGAAGAAGTGAAGAGAAGCAAAATGTTTTCAAGGAAAAACAAAGTCCAGTTGCCTCTTGTAAAAGCACCTTTGGGATTTAAATTCAGTTTGCTTTATAATGAGAAAAGCAGTTGGTTTTGTAACTATGTTCATGTATATTCACTAGTGGCCCTTAATTATTAAGATAAAATAATTTATAAATTTCTATGTAAAACAATTTCCTGAAATGCAATATTATCTCAGTAAGCAAGAAAGGTTCAAGCTGGTAGTTTTCCTTATATTCCATATCTGTCTGTGTATCTGTCTCTACAGAAGTTGTTAATATGAACTTCCATATGCAACTTCAATGTTAATGTTTTTTAAACTTAAACAAATCCCATTGACAATTAGACTCATTTATTCCTTTGTGGATTTATTGGTTCCTATCAGAACATTGATTGTTGTCTATCAAGACTTCTTTCATAATAAATCAACTGTGCAGTCGTATATATGCCTACATAGTAGTAAGCTCCATCTTTGATAGCATGAAAAAGATTCAGTCACTGGAAAAAGTGTTTTTAAATTTGGTATCTTGTTCCTAGTTGTCATGTCATGAATCTGATGGCAAAAATCTTTTGAATCCACAATGCCCTAATACTGGATTTTTCTAGGTGATAGAAAAAGAATGTCCAGTTGCAACATGAGACACGGGGCAACTTGGCATGGTAATATTAGTTAATAAGTGATAATTAATTTGTATTCTAATCCCATAATGTTTATATTTCCTTTTGTTTAGTTCTGTGGCTGCACCATTGCAGGCCTGTCCCTCCTGTCCACAAGTGTAATGCACCTGGTTAGTGAACAGAATCCACAGGACTGGCTGGATCTTCTGTTGGAGCGCCGATCTCTCTACATCCTTAGGTAATAAAAATTGCTTTGTTAAATAATCAGGTCGTGGCCATGTAGTCTAGCATCTTGTTTCCTGATAGTGACTAAGTAGATGCTTCTGTGGTTGTAGTTTTCGGAGATATGCTATTTCTATATATGGAGTTCTGTATAACTATTGTATTTAGTAGCCTTTTATAGACTAAATCTTCCATGAAAGATATTTCACCATCTCTTTTTGGAATGTATTCTGTTCCCAGGATCAGTCCCGGGCTCAATATATATTCGGTGCTGCAACTACTAAGAACACAAATTCTACCTTTTATTGGCTCAAAGAAATTATTTGAGCAATGCCTGTTTGTCCATCAGTTTGAGACGTATTGACATTAAGTAGAGATTTCACTTAAGAATGAGTCAAACGCACTGATTTTTCTCCTAAATATGAGGCATAGTTTCTGTCATTGCCATAGTTGTAAAATACCTTATTGAACCTGGCATTCTTCTAATATTTTAGATTACAACTTCTATCAGGCCTGGCAACTCACCATGTTAGTTGTGTTTAATATGAGTTACATTCAGTGAATTCAGAGGGTAACTTCATTGGAGGAAAATGCTGTTAAGCATATGGAAAAATAAGTGTGTGTGTGTGTATGTATATAATATAACAGAAAATTATTTTCTATGACATGTATGCAGCTTCGTGAGTCTTGAACTTGTACATTTCATATTTCCCTCCTCTATGAAAAAAATTTCTATGAGAAAAAAATTGGAAATATCTATTTCTGTTGGTAATAAATTATGGTACCCTGTTACATCAAAACCTAAGGAACACTGGTTTGTTAGAATAAAACAAAATCAAGCTATAGTTTCACATTTGAGGTTTTCTGTCAGATTTCAGTTCCCTAACTTTGGAATTAATGGAAATTTGGTTAATAAGGAGGAGTTTGTGTTGTTTCCTTGCAGGTGCTTGGTAGTTAAGACTTGTCCATGAAGTAGGAAATACCTAATCCAATTATAGCTTATAAAAATCAATGAGCAGCTATAGCTGTCTATATGCATGAAATAATCCGGGTATTCACTGAGAACAGGACTAGAGAGGCTTTTTAAGAATTTTGTTTTTGAATCATGGGTCTTCTTTTCAGACTCTTACTTGTGTATGGTGTCAATTGGGACAAACTCTTTTCCAAGTTGTAGTGGTTTACTGATGTCTTCTCTAATTTTTTCTTTGAATAAAGAGGGCCTGCTCGTTATGAATTCACTCATGAAATTCTTAAAGAGGAGGAGTCCTTTTTTGATGGAAGGAAAGTCGCCAGGGAGCGAAGGATCTCTGTCATCTGTCGAAACCTGCCTTTACCAGCTGAACCATCTAGAACTGCCAGGTGATACTGTGAAGGCTAATTTTTGCTTCCAGTGGAATTTAATTTTTTGTCAATTGACACGATGCTCTTTCTAAAGAAATTGCTCTGACCTACTGTTCCACAGTACAAAAGTAAGTGATGGAAGCTTTCTTGCATGCATAAAGAGAGTCTAAAAGTGTACATAGTCTAAGAAAGTGTTCTTCCTTTTGAACTTCAGGTAGGAAGAAGGAAATCTGCAACAATTTGGCAAGTAGATCTAACTAAAATGAACCACAACACTGTTAATCTCAGGGAATAATTTTTTCCCGTAATGTGTGTTGCTGCGAACATAGGTAGAGGTGAAATTAAGAATTAAAATGTACAGGTTTGTTTTAGGGGGTTATCAGTATATTGTAATTCTTAAATAATCCAGTTTCAATAGTTCACTTTTCCAGTTACTGAACTATTGAACATTGTTCTCTTCTTTACTCAGTATTCAAATGTATCACATATACTGAGCCTCAAAGTAGTGAACTTGGCAAAGCAGAAAGACAGACATTCTCCAATGCTATGAATTCTTTCTATAAAAGAGAATTATATCTTTTATGCTTGTAGCCATCAGATCTGTAAATGAGAGCAGGGTCTAAGCTAATTGCAACATTATTTATAAATGTATTGCAAATTTTTCAAATGATAAAAAAATACTTGAATTTTTAATTTTCTCACAATTGATGCTGCAACTGAATATGTTATCATTTCTGTGAATTAAATAATTTCAGAATGATTCTGATAGGTGCCATAAGCATAAGATTAGCTTTAACATTTAATGTATCTAAAAATAAATTAAAAAAGCTAAATTGGAGTATCTCTAAATTAAGATTTCACTGTGGGTATTCAGTGAGTAGGAATAGAAGAAATTTCCACATTTTGACTTGCAGCATCAAAATGCTGAAGAGTAAATAAAGAAGTAGAAGACAAGTGAACATTCTTGATTATAAAAAAGGAAGTGTTGAGAAATGTGAAAATCGTACTTATCTAAACTTTGAATAATTTGGGATGTGGTAAAATATGAAAGTCTAGGACTGAATCTGTGGTCTCTTATTGCTTAGGACTAGAATCCAGTTCTATTTACAACCCAGAACACCTGACTCTGTATGGCCCTATCTTTTCTCTGTTTTTTTTTAATTATTCCTCTTTCCATTTCCTAAAAAAAATAAACCTCTTGAAACCCTAAGTAATATCTCTGCAGTATTCTTGACAATCTCTGTGATCCCTTATGTTGCTAAAAAAAATGGTCGAGACAGCTTTGTTGGGGTTAATGAGTGATATTTTGTTTTTAAAAAGTACTATATGTCTTTTGCTAAAAATATAGGCAAATGGCTTTAGTCTGATCCTGACTGCTTATTTTCATGATGGTTTGAATGACTACTAGTAATCAACATTAAGATGTTTGGCGCATCAGTAATGTAAATAATGCAAAAAAAAAATCATTTTCCAATGAATGATCCTGACCCCAGAACTGAAGACACTGTTATTGTCCTTGCTTTATTTTTATTTTATTGAAATCAGTATGTGCATATCAATCAATCATTCACAATGCAAGTTTGGAATTAATAATTTCAGCCTTCCAAGAGAAGAAATAGACAAATAAATTAAAAACAATAACAAGGGGATCTCTAATTGGGAAGGAACATGGCAAATGTCAGACCCATCTTGAATTCAGGAAAGAAACAAATTAGAAATAAACCATAGATATTTTGAATGATTGCCTAAGTCTTTCAGATCTAATTTAGATAGAATTCCGTCAAGCCAGCAATGTGTTTAAGTGAAGTATATCTGGGAAGAATGTGAAAGGATTGATAAATTATATGCCCAGTTCAAGAAGGTACTTCTTGCTTCCTGCTAAGTAGGGATCATATTGTAGAACTGTACAATAATGTACTTGAAGTGAAGGATGTAGACATCACATAGTGGGGTTTCTTGCAATTCTTTCTCTTAAAAACTTGTGTAAGTGTTGAGGACTGGGTTGAGATAAAATAATGGAGCTTTGTTCTACAGCTAAATATACAATCATGCTTTGCTTCTGCCTTATAAGTCTGCATCCGTTCCCCCCTTCATAACCATCAGCCCACACAACTGCAGGCAGAGGCTGAGAGTTTCTCTACTTCATGCCACTGGTGGCTGTCGTCCAGAAAAGCTACATTCTCATAGTGTATAGGACGACAGCAGGGGTTTCCCAATGCTGGAATCTCACTCTTCTGCAACAGAATTGAGAGGATCAAGTCATGATTGCTGTGTGCCTTGGGACAGGTTCCACTACAATACTTGAAAAGGATGGTCTCTTCAGAATTGTAGCCCAAACTTAGATCTTTGATACGAACCAGCAGACTTCGTAATTGACATTCTTGTTCCTCGGTTCTCTCCCATGTATGCCTCTTTGGGCGGTTCCTGATTGGTCCAGAGAACAATGGGGTTGGGTGATTTGGAGGTTTGTTCTGGAGAGTTGTGGCACTGGTGAATGTTCCTTTAAAAGACTGTGTTTCTGTAATGAGAAGAAGAGGGAGAAATAGAATGAAAGGAAGAATGGGCATTAGCTTACATAATCCTTTGTTAGATCTACTTTGAATAGGAGCCATTAATAGATTTAAGCATCTGGAATGCTTAGGCCTTATATTCTGTACAGGAAAGGATTGTATGTGTATTGTTCTGAGAGTGTGTAAGTTTGAGAGTTGGAAATAAATAATTCATCTTGCTTGTGTATTAAACATCAGTGTTCAGCCCTTGCTTGGTTAGATTAGAATAACCAAAGAAATCTAATTCAGGTTGGTGAATAGACTCAAACACATTATTTTGATGCTTGCAATACAAAATCTAAGTTCTCTTCCCTTTGCACATTAAATATGACTAAGAAATGGAATAAGACACATGCTTCTTTATCATGCATTTTAGCATGCACTCCTAAAGTTACTAGTTCTAAGTATGTGTAGTATCTGTTTTACCTTTTCATTATTGTATGTTTTGTGGAAAACTATAGAAAAAGTGTTAGGAAAAAAAGAATGTTACAAACAGAACATGCAATCAGGTACAACATAAAGCAGTATGATTGTATAATAAATAACATCTAGCAACACCTTCAGAAGTTTTCCTATCATTGTTAGTATAGTCATACTTAGTGCTTTCTCAATCTGTGATGAATTACTGTTAATTTATGGTATCTCTGAATAAAATAAGAAACACAATAAAAATAGCAGAAAAACATTATGAAGAGCCAATGCCCAGTAGTAGTCTGTGTGGCCCAGTTATCTCACATATGGTAATGCAGTTTACATGCCCCAAAGTAGAAATATTCAGTGGATTAATCCATATGCGCACACTGCATTAGAATTGCTTGTGAAGATGTCTATGAAGAGTCTCAGTCATCCAAGTCATGGTTGTCCCAAAAGTGCTTTTTCAAGAGGCAACGGGACTTTCTTGGGTTTTTTTTTGAAGATGTTTTGCTTCCCATCCAAGAAGCTTCTTCAGTTTTGACTGGATGGTAGGGAATGGAAGGATTTATATTCCTTGAAAATAGCTGGTAATTTGCATTCTTTTCAGAGCATAGTTGAGGCCACTTGGAGGCTTCTCTGTGTCCTCAGGATCACCTGAGTAAGGCAAATGGGCGTGGAGCCATTTTGGAACTGCTAAAAGGACTGTATTGTAGACTGGAGATAGATGATGATTATCCCTCCCCCTTTGTTGAGAGAAGGCTGTCAGCTCTCAACAGAGGTAGGGGGATATGTCATCATCTATCTCCAGTTCATGGCTCAGTTCATGGAACTCTCTAAGATAAGATTGAAACAAGGAATATAAACCTCATACTGCTTGAACCAAGGCTGGCATGCCAACAGTAGTTCCAGGTATTTAAAAAGGAAGCTACTCAGACATATAAAACAAGAGACATGAGTGGATCAAGTTTTGTAAAAAGTCATAGTTTTTTCAGCCTCTTTTCCAAGCTCTTTTGATACGGTCTAACTCTAAAAGAATAGTGCCTAGAAGAAAAGGATGGTGATGGACAATGAGCTTTTGTTGCCTTGAAAATCCATACCATCTCAGTTTTCATGTCATTGGACTGGTCTATGTTTCTATCATTTTAGCAGTAATCCACTTTATCTATTAAAAGCTGTCAGTTATCCTGTTAATGATACACATCACACCTTATAAAATGCATGTACAGTATTCTGAACTGTGAATAATGGATATCAATACACAACTGCCAAATAGAATATCACACAGTGAAAGATTTTCCTTGTATGCCAGACATTTCCATCAACTTTGTCTCTGGTATATCCAAACCCAAATCACTCTGCCTAAAACTAATGAAAAAGGTAAAAACAAAAGACATCCCTTTGTCACATTTCGAGAAACCTGTGATCCCTCAGATATTAAATTATAGTCTTCATCATTCCTTATTTTGGCTACGCTATGACAGCTAATTGTACCTTAGCAATACTTGGTGTGTTTGTGTGTGTGCATTCCTTATATCCCTGCTATATATAATCTTCCTTGTGATACTTCACTCATAAAAATTGCAGCTTGCTGAAAGTCTGTTAGAGATTTTAAATACCTTTCTGACCCTGAGAGGAAGACTAGTGTAGTAAGATTGTTTAACAAGAATGAACAAAGAGAGAGAGAGATCTTCCCCCCCCTCATGTTCTGAGTACCATGATAAAATAGATAGAAATCTTGGTGTAGGGGTGACCTAAGACACAGGTATATCTTAGGTGTTAGATGCCTAAGACAATTCAATTATGTTGTTTTGTAAAATGCTGGTTACTGATATCCTGATGTTGAAAGTTCATTTAGCAATTGATAACCTTTCCTTTCATTCATGCTATTTTTGTTCCATTTACATTATCTCCCACACACCTAACCACTCACTATGTCCCTGACCTCCTTGAATTTCTTGACTCCATTCCATTCTTTCTTGGCCTTCCCCTTCACCTGCCTCTTGTGAAATGTGCTTTTGCTTTAATTTAATGCAGCATTTAGATTATTGCTATTATTAGTTATGCCCAGTGTTTACCTCCCCATGCTACTCTCTTTTTTCAGGAACCTCTCAGCATCTTCTGTGACTTTATAGAGTGATTATAGAGTGCGCTTTTTGGATTTGATACTCCTGTATTAGGACTTCAGAAATCTTCTATGCAACTGCTAATGTAGATAGACTTTTGTAAAACTCAGAACATTAGCAGTGTTCTGGAACATTATAGCAATGGAGTTTACATGATGTACTTACCTTGGTTAATAAATTAAGCCATTTCATGCAATACATTAAATACACTGTAAAATGCATTTTCCCAAAACAGTATATCACAGAAAACTATAATGAAGATTAAAAAAAAACAAGCTGTAAATTAGGGAAATATAGCCTCTTGGTCGTCTTTTGACTTGATTTAACATGATGTACCAACCCAGCATGGAAGTTTGCAGAAGAGTAGGTATTTAAACCTAGGCTACTTAAATATAGGATTAGTGAGCTATAGTCTGTCAACTGAATAACTTCTATTAGCATTGCTGGTGCCTTAGTGCATGGCAAATCCATGTCTTGGTGAATCAAGTCAGCAATAGTGGAGTCTTTAACCAATTTCCAAGCAGTTGTTGTCATACCTAGTTGTCTCTGTAATACATCTCTGATCCAGGTGCCTGACTTTTGCATCATGTTGCCATCAATGAGTTGGGAAGGAGTTGTTTGGATCAACAGGATGAGAGACAGGCCGTAGACAAGCTGAGGTATGCCCATCCCTTCCCCAGTGAGCATGGCCAAGTTCTATAGGGAAGATAAATTTTTCCCTTCCTTTATATCTTCTTTGAAAGAGTGGGTGGGAGGAGGAATTATCCGTGGACTGGTTGGAACAAAAGTATTAACTCTTGCACCTTTAAACTGTTACAGATCATGCAAGACAGGGTTCCTCCACAGCACGCTTAGACACTCAATACATAAATCATAATGGATTTGATGAGATCTGTATGCAGGGCAGGCTTTCCAACAGCCTGTTAACCTTTCCTCTAGATCACTGTGAGAGTCTCTCAACCAAGAAACAAATGATAGCCATGCTTGAACATGGAAAAAAACATCCACTGCAATGTCCTTGCCAAGAAAAAGATTGAGTCAGCCTAACAATGTGCAAAACCCAAGTGGTCACCTGAAGCAGAAGCAGATGTAATGATATCCCATCAGAGAGATGCTGTCTAGATATGGCCAGATAAGAGGGAGCATGAAGAGCAAGAGGCTCAGGAGGGATGCTCCCTAAATTATCAGCTGTAAAGGTGGCGGTAGGGGAATGCTACTTTCAGACTTGCAAGGTCCTTTTTAATGTAGCTTTGCAATTAATTATTAGCTTATTTGGCCATGTTTCCTGCGTAGCCTATCTCAGTGATTGTGAACCTATGACACACATAACAAAAGTGATATGCCACAATATTTTGAATGACATGCCAGTATTCACCAACACTACACAGCCACACTCACACACAATTTAGATGACTGCAAGAATGTAATTTACTTCTCACAGGCTCTGGACTCTACAGAGGTTTCACAAGAGGAACGTGCTATTGGGCTTCCTCCGAAAATGAATTTGTTTTACATTTGATTTACATGTATTTCATTTTTGTAATTTTTGTGATTATCTTAATATCTCTAATCAGCAAATACTATCCTCTCCACCTCTGATAAACTGTACGTTCTTTTAGAATCTGATATAACATTTCAGCTTAGCTGAATAGAAGTGAATCCCATTGTGCTCCATTTCATTCAAATGACATTTCTCAAAACCTGTGCTTTAGTGTTTATCTGTTTTGGGTAGATACATATGTGCTGATTATTTCTGCTCTTTTTAAGGCTAGAGCAATGGGAACTGTGTACTCTATCTTAAGCCCTGAGTGGAACTACTCTATTCATTACCCTGCTTGTAACACTTCCCTGGCTACAACATAATGGAGACAACCTGTTGTGGGCACTGCCTAACATCATATACAAATTTGCACCTTAATTCTTTCATCCTTAGTTCATTATGGAAAATATTCATAAATTCTCAGCTCTCTGGATGAGTGAATTGGAGGGATGTATCAGATACGGTGTCTCTGAGTTTGCAGATTGCATACAGCATAGTGTATGCAATTTGTCTGACAAATGACTCTTCTTCATGTGAGGGCTGAAAAAATAAAATATTTTGTTGCTCTTTTTATATATTCTGAATATCCTTAACAGTCCACATTGGAAAATACCATTAACAGACTCCATATTAACAACATAATAATCAGATATGGAGTCCACATTGGAAAAATCACTAATGGTCTTTATATACACATCATAATAATCATCCATGGAATTCAGACCAGAAAAATAATGGATTCCACCTTGGAAAAATCTCTAATAATTGGCTGAAGTTATGGATATTCTTGATACCTTGGATCAGACACAGACACATGGGATGCAGAAAGCTTTGTATTTATGCCTTGATACGAACAACTGTCCTTTGTAGGATTCTATGGAAGTCAAGGGGGCCTCCAGGATCAGTAGGCTGGAAGATACGGACTTCACTAATTATGATGTTGCAGTTGTATAGTTTAGTTGACACAGTTTCTTGTACTTTTTTAATGATGGTTCTAATGTATTTCAAGTCAGGGAGATTATAGATCCTCAAACTTGAATGATTCTGTTGCTGACCCCTTGCTGTTGAATATAGTAAGAGGAGCTAAAATAGAAGGGCTCCTTCTCAGTTTCTAGATGGAATCTAAGGAAGTCAATAGAACTCCTGTGGTGTTGACTCCACCACTTCCCAACTAGATCCTTGCAATTCGTGGGTAGTTAAGGCCTCTTATGGGGTGATAGGAGATTAGATCTGAGAAGCAATTAAGAACTTTTTAGGTGGGGAGGGGTCTGTTTCCCTCTTCTATGTCTCTTGCTCAAGAAGCTTTCACTAAGTCTAATTATTTTGGACAACTTTAGTCTGGTTTTTAATATTTAGAAGTTTGTAGAAAGAATTCTGATGCTAAAATGCTAGTAGTTACCTTTAAGGTAAATTGTTACACCTGGTAAATTGCAGGACCAAATTTTCCTGTATTTTTATGTCTCTGATCAGATTAATAGGATCAACACCCTCCAGTCCCATTTAACTGAGAAAGTGATTTGAGAAGACATTAAAGAGATTCTCAACTGCTATCCCGACATTTTGGAACTGTCTCCTTATGGAGGTTGGGTCTATTCCTAATCTCCTGAGTTTCAGGAAAGCAATGAAAACCTGACTATTTCATTTAGCTCAGGACAAAATTAGGTTGTGATTATTGGGATGAACTAGCAGGTATATGACTGTATAATTCATTTTTGTCATATTTTTGTGATGTGGTTTTTGATATTTTTAGGGTAGGCTTATTACTTTTTGAAGATGTTCTCTTTTTTTAATTTATCTTATTGTTTTCTGTTCAGAACATTCAATTTGTGCCATGCAAATAAAGAGTAGGAGAATAGTGATGATATCTTTCTTCCAGTGGTCTCTGTCCATATTCTTGGAGATATCCTATCATATAGCATGTCCAGTGAGGGAGAGAGATTGACATGATCACAATTAAAAGGCAGCTACTGAAGCTGAAGGTACTCTATGGCTTTTGTGCTCACTTCTGCTTTGAGCTGAAAATCTCCAGTTGCTAAATTCAGAACTGGCCCACTATTGTCTGTGACTTAGCAGTGATTGCTATTGGACAATGGCTGCTGTACCTTGAAGAGCTTCTCCTTGACGTATTTGATATTTTTGATCTTCTTTTACATTCTAAATCTGCTGCCCCCATGGCTGCCAGCGTTCCTGAGATGCCGAGGTAAAGGTCAGCAAAGGAAAAAGAGGAATTTGGGGTAGGCGAGCTGTCGTCTGGTTGTCGGCTTAGCCCTGTGGTGTATGGAACATCTTCTTGAGCCATAGTGAGGCTAGGAGGGCTTGTATGTGGCATGATAGAGCCAATAAATCATCATCAGACTGACACAAGAGGGATCTCTGCTGTCTGCATTTGGTCTCTCCAAACAGTACATTCCTTCCACTTGGCATTGCACATAACACAACAGGACCCAATGGAGGCTTAGCAGGAGTGGAAACAGTCTGGAGGATCATAAAACGGAAGAACAGACTGGAAGTTAGGCGGATTCTTATGGTTAGGCCAAGGGACCCCAATCTTTTGGGCCAATGGGCTCATTTGGAATTTTGAAAATAAGTTATGGATGTTCCACAAAATGTCTACTATTGTGAATATTGCAAATTGTAACAACACATTTATCAAAAGACCCTGCCCTTTTACCATCTCAAAATGCTTCCTACCAGCACAGTTCACATTGGTTTTTCTTTAGAGAAAATCACAGATGGGTACACTTTATAACAAAGCATTCAGGTTCAAACCATTATCATTTCCCCCTAATGATGTCTCTTGGGTCTATATGGGATCCAGATGTAATTTTGGATATATAGGTTATACTTGAAGCTGGTACTTTGCTTTGCAGGATGTTAGCTTCCCTGTCATTATTTTTTAATTAATATAAAATAAGGAAGGGGTGGCAACCTGTTAGCTGCCAGGAAATGTTGCTTTTTGGAACCCCAGAGGCTTGGTCTGGTGTAGAAAGAAAGACAGATTCTACCTTCTCTTGTGGAAAACAAAAGATAACCTCAGTTTAACTGGAAAATTGGGATCTAGAAGACAGTTTTCAAAAGTATCTAGAAAATCCTGGCTTTTCTCAGACTTTTGTTAAGGACACAACATTGAAAGTCATTCTCAATAATAGTTTGTCTGAATGAAGGCTTCTCATCTTACTGAGCATCCTCTTCAAAGTGCAGGCTTTGTTTTTATACAGGCTGTATATGAGGTCCAGCAAACCTTCACATTATCTTGTAAGGACTGAATATGATTAAGAGACTCCCCACCTATTCCATGCCACAGTCTTCAGAGGTTTCACATCACACACACACAGACACGCATGCACGCACGCCCACACATATCAAAGGGCAAAAAACTGAAAAATTGATTTCTGCACAGGGGAATTTGGATTCAGTTAGGCCTACTAAAAGAATAAGATTCAAAACTTGACCTTCCCAGATTTTTATGCTCTTGGAAGCAGGTGAGTCCTTGAAGTTCCTTGAAATGTAGCATAACATTTTGTGCTACACCTAGCTTTTTTAATATTCCCATTTAATGTACATATTCAGAAGATGAACAGAGAGGGATTACATTTTTCAGTTTTTGCCACTCTCTTATTTTGGGAGGGGATTGATTAAATGAGAATGAGGGAAGTATTTCCCTAAGATACTTGGAATTAGATGTTGCCTATCTATTATGGCCACCTAATGATAAGGAAAGACTGGAGAAGAGCCTAATGCTGGGAACGATTGAGAGCAAAAGAAGAAGGGGATGGCAGTGAATGTGGTGGCTGGATGGAGTCACTGAAGTAGTCGGTGTGAGCTTAAATGGATTGTGAGGGATGGTAGAAGACAGGAAGGCCTGGAGGAACGTTGTCCATGGGGTCATGTTGGGTCACACACGACTTCGTGACTAACAACAACATTAGCATGGACAGTCCACAGCTTCCAGAGTGGACTTGTTTTAAAGCAATCTGTGAAGAAAGAAGGAGTTGTAATAAGCAGCTACTTGTCCAAGCAACATCTCATTGATTTGCAATTTTATTAATCTTCTTAATAGTGGATTACAATTTGACTTGCATCTCATTAACCTAAATCAGATTACAACGATTACCTTCATGTTTTTCTTTTGGTCCACAACAGACATTTTGGATCAGAAAGTTTCTCATTATGTGGCACCTTTCTTCATTGTTTGTTTGTCTGTACCATTTAGTATGAAGGATATATATTACTCTAATTAGTTTAATTAATAACTGTTAGTACTAGCACTTAGACTTATCACTTCACAGTGCTTTTACAGCCCTCTCCAAGCAGTTTACAGAGTCAGCATATCACCCCCAACAATCTGGGTCCTCATTTTACTGACCTCTGAAGGATGGAAAACTGAATCAACCTTGAGATTCAAACTGTCAAATTGTAGTCAGCCGGCAGTCAGCAAAAGTAGTACTGCATTCTAACCACTGTGCCACCTGGGCTTCTAGATATTAATTAATAGATAAAAAGCATAATTTTATTTAATTCAACTTTCGGATGCTCTGCTTTTCATAGGAATCCAAGAATATGTAATTCAACACATCTGAAAGTACCATGCTGAAATTCTAATATTTTATAACAAATATATCTTTTTTTTAAATCAGGCAAGTGTGTGTGCATGTGCACATGTGTACCTTAAAAATGCAACCTATTTCAAGTAGAGGCCTTCTTGGAAACCCATAAATAGAGCATGAAGGAATGTTTGAAAGAAGGAAAGCCCTTTGTTTTTAAAAATGAAAAATTCTTTTCCATTGTGAGTATGTGCTTGGCCTCCTCTATTTTCTGAACAATATATCCTGGTTTTATTTCCATTCATCCACTCCCCATTTTCAAACTTAAAAGTAAGAAGCTTGCTACTTTCAGAAGAATGAGTTTTAGCAAGTAAATCTGCAAGAAAATTTCCTCTTTCTTGCTTCTTCCTGGTACTTGGCTACAAGGAAGTAGCTTTTCTAAGTATTGATGTGAAATATCATGTATTAAATTACACGACTTAAATACAATGACTTGCTTTTTGGTTATTTTTCTTGCCTTTAAGGTCAGGTGAACTTTGCAGACAAGGATGTCTGAAGATGCTTTCACCATATGATATGCTGCTGTACAAGTAATCCTCGACTTATGACCACAATTGAACCCAAAATTTCTCTTGCTAAACTAAGTGAGTTTTGCCCCATTTTACAACTTTTCTTGCCACAGTTATTAAGTGAATCACTAAATGAATGATTGTAAGTCAAGGACTACCTGTAATTGTAAGGCTGTTTTCCCACAGGTATTAGCTCAAAGCAAGACATTATCTAAGTGCTTCCACCTTTTGAAGTTCAGTGAATGGTCATTGTAGAAACAAACTTGTTGATCAAAGCATTCAAATTCAGCTGATATTGATATTTACCTTTATATTTATAACATATTTATAACATAACATTATATTTCCTTTTATATTTATTCAGTACCAAATGCAAACCATTGTTTCCAAATCCTCTTAAAATATTGATTTAGGGTGTTATTCTGAATTCCAGAAAGAGTAGCTGAGGGGCAGGTGGATGGTTCTTTCAGCATTCATGAATGGGGCTTGGCACAAAAGAGTCATTGCTTAGCCTCGACCTCTGCAAGTATAGTCAATGGGCTTGAGAATCTACAGTGGTTTTGCTGATTTTGTATTGGTGAGTTTGCTTTTACCATGATTTTGATTTACATATTTTGAATTGATATATATGAATGAATGAATTGATCTTAAGGAACATGCAATATTTTATAAAGTGCTTTTATGAATTTGAGAAGTTTCATCATTGAAAACTAAATATGGCATATTGTTCATCACTGAAAACTAAGTATAGATTTACATATAAATCTAGGTAGTTATAGTGTGTAATGTTTCCTAGGACAAGCAACATTATTTAATAACTCACCACCATTATTATCCAGTTAAGACTTCACTAGAGACCCACATTCCTTTTGACTGGTGTTTAGGTCTTTTTTATTTGACATTTATATTATTCTAGCAATATAAACTTGCACTTTATACAAAAAAGAAGTCTGGTTCATGTGCTCTGAGTACTAAGACCCACAAACATACTTGTGCCATTTTAGGTTGTTTCTTTACACTTAGAAGAGTCATAGTGAAGCTCAACTTAAGTTTTGAAAGAATCTTTGAAGGTTTGGTCAGTTGCAGTTGTTGTATTTGTCCTAGAAAAGATGACTGCATGCAACTTAATTCTACTGACTTTAATACAGAAGGAGACTTAGTACAAATTCTGTCTTTGAAAGACAAAACTACTCTATTTGCAGGCACAGTGACCCACTGATTGACACTCAACCATAAGCCTGAAGGAGCTAGAAACTCTTGTCTCTGTGCAGGTGTTATCCCAAGCCAGTTATTTTTAGCCTGGACATCTATAAAGTTGTTCTACTGCCAGTGAAGACCGCAGTAGGTATTGGCATGTAAGGAACGTGAGGAATGCTGCTGCTGTTCCAGGCTGGGAGATAGTGATTTCCTAACATAAATCAAACTTGGAATACTTGATGCTCCTGAAGTGATGATGGATGAAGACTTGATATTAAAATGGCACTAAACCATTTTAGAGAAATCACCACTGTTTATGTGAAAAAAAAAAAAACAGGAGGAAAGAAAAACCGTAGCTGTAAAAAGGCTTCAGGTCAATTTGGGAATCTGCTAACTTGGCTTAATGCCCATTGTGCATAGACATAGATCAGCAGGAATCAAAATAATTGCTGTTAAGCAGGAACTGTACCAACTGCCAAATAATGTAGAAGTATATTTTTAGAAATACAGAATTTCTTAGGCAGCAGCGTTTTAAGAGGTTTTTAGGGAAAGTCAAGATACAGTTCACACAAGAGGCCCTTACATGTTTTGTGTCCTCTGCTTGTGCAAACCAAGTTATTACTATTAACCATTTAAGAGGTCATGAAAAGGATGAAAAAAAACCAAACACTTGCTGGCTTGATTTAGTAATTTATTCTGTAATGGTTAAATTAGATAATACTTCTTACTCCTACAATATGCTGTTGTAGTACTGTATATACTATTTTAGCAACTCTGACTATACTGGTTACATATAAATGGAATGCTAGTTTGTATTGTTCTAAGAGTGGGACTTAGGTCTATGACTTTCCTACTGACAGTTTTTCATTGCTAAAGCACTAAAGAGGCCAAGGATTGGTGATATTTGTGAATGGACTAAAAGGCAGAATAGCAGTATGTTCTCACAAAAGTGGGAGAAGCAGTAGTTCCTTATAGCCTGTCAGTGCCCTCTTTGTGGGCATGAGTCTTCCCAGAGTGGATAGGCCAGAACTCTTCGGCCCTTTTTTGGATTTGCTAGGCAAAGTGGGTCAATAAAATTTTCCAGGGGTTTGAGCTATTGATTTCCATCTTTTGGAACTCTCCTAAATGATTTTATCTCCATCCCCTTTTATGGATATGACCCTACCTATGGCACAAGGGCATTGCGCATCAGTGCAAGTTGTAGAGAAGAGGGGAAGTTCCCATTCAGCAGAACTGTCATCCTTTTTTCCTTCACATTATGCACATAAGCTAAAATGTTTAGCACATAACCTGTTTAGCAGATATATCACAATTAGGCCACTCATTCCAGAGACCGTTAGCTTAGATTGTAGTAAATAATGATATAAGACTGAACCATCAAAATGGTGGCAAAAATGTGACTTTCTGACATACATAGATGTTCAGCCAGTATTTTCCTAGAGAACTGGTCTTTACAGAAAGGAAAAAGACATCCAGTCTTTGAATACAAATATATGCAGAGAGGGTTAAGTTTAGTCTTGCATCTTCACTCCTACCAGCTCTGATTAGATAAGTACTTATGCGCAGATGAGCATCACATCTTCAGATCTGGATAGGCTGCAGGATATAGAAGGCTGCATATACACTGGATATACCCAGATCCCATTTGATTGCAACTAAATTGGAAGAGGAAGAGCCAGCAAATATAACCAATACTGCCTCCCAGCCAAGCCATCCATACATTTATGCAGTGGTGAAATTCAATTTTTTTTACTACCAGTTCTGTGGGCATGGCCACAGGATTAAACATCACCAAGCACAGAATTAAACTTCTCCAAAGTTACAATGTAATAAGAGGAGAGGCAGTTTCTGTGAGCAAGGCAATAAAGATTAGGCTAGAAACAACTGCTTTATTTACAGGATTAATCTTTACAAGTTAATCTTTACAGGATTAACACTGCAAAGTGGGGAAAAAACAAAAGATTTCTGGCTGAATTTCACCTCTGCATTTATGCCCATAGACCTTCAACATACAGCTATATAGAATGATTGCTTCTTCATCACATCCATATCCATTACACTTGAAAAGTGCAGTCTAGAAGTGTGCACAAAAATAATTATAGTGCACTTGCCTTTCGAGTCAGATTGTATGAAAGTCTGGTAGGCCTGGTAAAGTGGAAAAAGGCATTTTCAGATGACTGTACAAATTATTTTCCCTCTTCCCAAATCCTCCTCTAATTTACCTTCTTCCAAAAGGAATTATAACGATATAAAGAATTATAAATTCCTTTATAAAACTTTAGAATATACAGTACGTATGCAATCTGCAGCATTTATTCTCATCTGCTTTAGTTTTTGAAATTTAAGTTTTTTCTGCTTGACTGAAAACAATCATGCACGAGAAAACTGATCACAGCAGGGTGTGTTGTGTGCAAAGTCCTGTCTCCAGTTGCCTGAGTGTATAATTTCAGACGCTGCCAAAAATATTAAATGGAAAAGTATGTTTTTAACCTAATGACTTTTTCTCCAAGTCACTTGTTTTTAGAAGAGGCAAGGAGAGCAGCAGGAGAGATTCTTAGGGCTCATCCATGCTAATATCATACAGCGCCCCCACAGCCTAACCCTAAATACACCTTGGCATTGAAATGGTCCAGTGCGGTTCTCTGCACACAGGCCAATGTGTGGTAATTTCAAGACAAAGAATAGTGAGTTCACCACCACCGTTTCTCCTTCATCTTGCATCTCCATGAATTGCGCTCTTGAAAACCAGAGAGGGATGGCTCAACAAGAGTTGGGATTCATAATATTTTTAAAGGTTCCAGCTATAATATCAAGTAGTAGTTGTTCTTCTGGCTAAAAGACTATTTCTTGATAAACCTAGAGCAGGGGTCCGCAAACTTTTTAAACAGGCTGCCAATTCATGGTCCCTTAGACTGTTGGGGCCCCAGACTGTCTGGGCATGGCTAGGTGGTCATGTGACTGGATGGTCATGGCCAATTTAGCAGTCCATTAAACAATATACATAAATTAAACTTTTTTGGGCTCCCCAGCTTCCAGCAGTCTTCTGCTGGCCAAAAACAGGCCGGTGGGTGGGCAGGGCAATGTGGGTGGGGGCAACCTCATGGTCCTGTGCACACTAGATTAATGGCTTTGGCAGGCCATATGCGGCCCGCAGATCATACTTTGAAGACCCCTGTCCTAGAGTATGAATGAGGACATGGGCTCTGTCCGCCACCTTCATTCTTCGTAGCAGCTTTTAATTTTTACGATTGCACCCTACATGTTGCTAGCCCAGAGACCGGTCCTTCCTCTCTACCTTTTCACTACAAGAGAATAACTTTGGGCATCTTAGAATAAATTATTGGATATAGAGGTGGAGACAGATAAATAAATTCTCCTTCTGTTCCATGCTGGCCTACACTACTGTAGATGCAATCTAATACATCATTCCCATTTCCACCAAACGTTCAATGGAAATGCACAAAACTCCACTGGCAACAGAAAACAGCTGAAGGAAATTGCCCCAGACTATTTAAGCAGTTTCTATCTTGAATGACTGCAAGTCAGCCAAACCCTTTCATGTTTGTGCCTTCTTCCGAATGGCCTCTTCGCATTTTTCAGATTGGAAATTGTCTTCTGTTTTCCAGGAAACCACTACTGTAATGCCGGGACATATTGGACTGGCTTCAGCCTACCTTAGTCATAGGTTTCCTACCAGTTGGAAGCTTCTTTATGAGGAGATATCCTCAGCAAGTTTTTAAGTGGTTGTTTTCATGCAGACCAATCAGGTTCTCTGTATGAACAATGAGTAAGGCGTGCAAGGACACAGGTTGTAATTTCTAGGTCTTCCAGAAAAAAATAAATACAGAGAACAAAATGTAAAAGATATCCAGGTTTATTTCTAAAAATGGCAGTGTTTGTTAACTCTTTCCCGTACTTCCCTACATCTCATTGAGAAAAATGCCATCTTCCATACACCGTAATGTTATGCCAAACCCTTCCCCCACATCTACCACTCCCAATTTACAGAGGACTTCCAGGTGAAAGTAGAGCAGGGGCTTCTCCCTTTCCCCAGAAGGTCAGATGCCAATCCCATGGTTTCAGCTTCCAGCCACCAGAGTCAATGGGTAACCACAAGAAGCTCAAAGCCTGCTGGCAAGTACGCTAGGGCCACCTGAGCCTGGCCCCGTTCATTCCTTAAGGAAGAAGTGCATCTTGTCATTGATGTTCTTGCGCTCAGGGTTGAGGCGCTTAAGAATCTGTGCCAGTACATTGACTGTCTGTTCACTGCTTAGTCCAGTCTTCTTGGTTTGGAATTTCTTTAGGAGATCCTTAGTGGTCATGGGCTTGCGAGTCAGATATCGGCGTACAGCATCTTCTGTTAGCTGTACATCACTGCAAAAAGGAAGCAAGTTAATGGATCAATCCAGATGTTAGCTATAGTTCTAACTGAGAAGAAATTCCAAGAAGATCATTTCTGTGTATCACTTACTTTGGGAAGTCAACACCTTATTGTGTGAAGAGCTATATGTGGCAATTTGTGCATAGTTCCAAGTCAACCAAATTTGAGTTGCAGATATCAGGAAGATACCAGGTTAAGAAAACTTATTTTAAACCTTATTAAACACTTCATGTGGCTTTATGCTCAATTTTGCACAAAGAAACTAAACAATTACCATTTAAATATTGGTGTTTCATATACCTGCATATCAGTAATCTAGGTTTAAATCTTTTGGTGGCAGGGGCAAAGAACCAACAAGGTACATTGTGAAACACTGGAAAACTAATGTACTTCTTTGTTTAGAATGACTATTTAATTTTTTTTATTTTAAAAAACAAACTTTATTAAATATATACACTTTAAAATACACAAATTCTATTCACATACCTAATTCTATCTATTACAGTGCAGTTTCGGCAGTACCTATATTGTCACTTGTGTTTAAATTGTGTTGCTCACCCAATACTGTTAATTGAATGACAGTATTTAAAAAGATGAGAAATTGCATTGGCTTAACACAAATTATAAAAATCTTTCCGATAATGGTTATTTTATTAAAATCTCATCTTAACTCTTTAAGAATATAAATAAAATATATTCCAAAAAGTAACTTCACCTATACCACTTTCTTTGGGAGGAAAACCTATCAAAATACATGTTTTTATAATACTGTTTCTCACCAAGCTGAATATAATCAGGTCTGGTTAGCATTTAAATACAGCCAGACCCGTAGACAAGACTGAAAAATTGGAAAAATAACCTGAAAGGAGACAGTAGCCAATCATTACTGTTGACAATATTTTTTTCATTTTTCCCCTTAAAAATGTTACTTGATTTTTTTAAAGAAAAAACAATGTTTATTTCTGAATGTGACATGTCCTCTCATGTTTTTAATACCAATTTAAAATATGAGTATTTTCACTACTAATACTATTTCACTTAAGAAACATTAATAAAGCAATTGATGACCAGATGCCACACGTTTTCATATAAAGCAGATAGTTCAGTATCATAGAAGTGGGCAAAGCTGGGATTTTACCTAATTTTATTCCATGCAATGAATGTTGGAGAATTTGTTTTACAGAGGATTTTTGGGAAAGTTTACACATCAGTTTTATATTTCCTGCTTCAATATGGCAAGGAAATCATACTGTTAATTTTCAGCAATGACGTACAAACAAATCTTTAGTAGTGAAAAAAATTACAGGGAAACAGACTAATCATAGTGCTGGAAAGATTGAACAGAATTTGTGACTTGTCTAGGTCAGTCACTAAGCTAGGATTCAAGCAAAAGGATTTCTCTGCTTTTCTTAGACTTGATCCTAATGTGAATTATTTGGTATGAGCAAACTGCAATGTATAATCCCTACCATTTATAAATCATGTTTTAAAACAATGCATACTTTCAAATCACCAAATAATAGTATACAAATCACCAAATAATAGTATAAACAATATTTAAATACTTACTAACTTACATCTGATAAAGTTAGGTGTTCAAAGCCCTTTTTAACATTTCATACATATTGAGTGGATGTACATATTTATTTTTTTCTTTTGTTGTTATTCAGCCCAATCCACCACGCAGTAGCCTCGCTTCCTATTTCAGCTTCCTAGTAGCTATTCATATACTTACCCACTACTGGGCGTTGATTTGCCTGACTGTGGCTGTGGAGTAGATTTCCCAGATGTGGTGGCAGCCTGGGCTCCAGCATCCATTTTCAACCTCTTAGCTGCTGGGAGTTCACTGGACCCTGCCTGTCGCTTGCCTGTCCAAGGCAAACAAAATCAGATAAATTTCAAAGCTACAGTTCAGAAACACCTTCTGTGCCATTCTCTCCTGGCAAACAATTCCAAAGAATCTGGCCCAGGACAAGTGAAGACAAGTGAGAGAATTGCTGTAGAAGGAACAAACCACCTGGATTCTTCTGCTAGCTTTAATTCAGTCTTAAGATATGACTCTGTTCACTGCCAGAGCTCTTGAAAACTCATTCCCGTAGTAGAAGAAACTTCATGGTCAGAGACAAATTTGTTTTCCTATTCCAATATCTGAACTGTTGCAAAATTAAGATGTTTAAACTTTAGTTCAATTATCCACGCTCTGAAAGCCATTCTGAAGGAATAGTTTGGACCTCAACAAGTGAAGCACTCCTTGAGATTCAATAAAGTAAAAAAGCTTCCACATAAATAAAAAATGGCTGGCAATGTTGTCAGAATTCTGTTAATAAGAGATTTAATTAAAAAAACTCTTTTCAGTCTTACATTAAACCCCATTAAAAAAAGTCCAGACTATTTTTGTGAGTTAGCACGATGGTGCCATATTCACAAGAATTCCAAAGAACAACTTCCAAATCATTTTCAGGGAATGGACAATTCCAGTCACTAGTGGAACAATGGCTAGATGAAATACAAAGAATGACAAAACTAAAAGCCACAGAAAGAGGCAGATAGCTGAGCAGGCTTAAAGACTTAAATACTAAACACTAGTGCTTGGTTGAAGTAGACAGCCTGTACATTTTCAAACTCTGTCTCTCCAGGCAAGCATTTGAAATACTTGCTTTGAAAAGGAATCCTTCACCATGCTTTCCCAAAAATACAGAAGGTATATACACCAGCAAAGGTGAAATTCCCACACATGGCCCTACCTTGCTCCAGCTTGTTGGCTGCAGCCCGCAGCATGGATGAGGTGCTGCCGGCATCCACCAAGGGGGTCCCTGGACGGCTGTTTCCCTGTGAGCTGCTGGCTGAGCCCTTGTACTCCTTTTTGGGAGGAGTCTTCTTTTTCTGTGAAGGTGTCAGGAGCATGGGCTCAGTTATTGCTCCATTGTTCTACCCCAACGTTCCTGAGCCTCATACTGTGCTAAAAAGCTTCCTGAGTAAACAGAACATCAGCAAGGACTACTTTGAGGAGCAAAATGAAGTTGATGCTGGAAGAAGCACTTCACCTCAGACAAGTAAGGAAACAGCAGCAAAATAATCTTATGCTGTGGAATCTAGAGGGTCAATTTATGTTTGTCAAATAGCTACTCCTAGGACACATTTATTTTAACCTCGAAGCCAAAAACATAAGCCAGACAAAACTTCTTATAGAGGAGTTGTTTCTATCCATTAATTTGCAAGGCTATCAAGCAAACCAGACAAATGAAGTTTAGAGCTGGGAAAATAATTGGTAGAGTTATAAACTATTCAGTGAAGATGGGGTATGTGTCTAGTTCTTAATATGCAAATATAGTTGCCCATCCAGCTGAGTTGCAGTGGTAGAAACAGAAAGGGGACTTTCACTCTGGTCTTTGCCTTGACAAAAGCTCTGTTCTAACTACAAGCATACTGGAAGTATCCTGGGGTTCACACACCAAGTAAGAGAAACAGAGATGGGATGGGTTCCTGGAGATGCCAGGAACGGTAGCTAGCCATCCTGCAGGAGGAAAGTTCAATGCTAGCTACCCGCTCTTCTCTGGGCAAAAGAAGCTGCCACTGGAATTACCGTCATGAAGAGAGCTGAAGACGCTTCGCTGTCAATGTCACTATCCTCTGACGTCTCCGACTCATCACTGCTGTCTGCAAAGCAGTCAAGAAATCAGTGGGAGCTTCCCTAATTTCAAGGCTACCAACCACATTGACATGAGGGTGCTGAGCTGCTACTGGCTCATCAAACCTGACTCAAGAAACTTTAATCGCTGCTGCAAAACTGCTATGCTCCAAAAGATTCAATTTTTCCTCAAGTTGACAAGACCAGAGAAACCATGCAGCTGCTCCAACCCCCAAAGTAAATGTTGGAGGTTTATTTCAGTGGCCCTGTGTGGTAAGAGAGTTGAATTCCACAAGAAAAACAATATTTGGCAGCTGATATAAAATCAGGCCATCATTTACTCTACTATGCAAGTCAGGCTCTTTTTCTTATCAAAGCATAAGGCTTTGGGAAACCTGAGTTGTATGCAGTGTTCTTGATTTCTATCGTCACACCACAAACAGTTGTATTTTCACTTTCCCAAGCTTGATTTGCATTTCCCTTTCCTAAGCTCCTATCCCATCCAGATTCAGGCTTCCTCACCTTTCTTTTTCTTTTTGTCCTGTGGAGTAGGGACCTTCTTCTCCTCCTCCTCTTCTTCTTTCTCCTCTGCAGGCTTCTCCTCCTCGCTCTCTTCACTGCTCTCACTTGCTTCATCTATACCTGAGAAACAACATGGCTTGGATCATGGAGGAATCAGACTTTTCTTGACTTCAGCTAGCTGATTTAATGGGGATGCTGCTATTTCCCTGAGATTTTCTAGGGAAACATAATTTAACGCATAGAAGTGCGTTAAAGTCCTCAAAGTCTTTTCTGGAAAAAAAATATGCGAATCATCAGCTAACCTAATGTGTATAACAGGCACGTATGCAGACTACACAATAACTCCAAAGGGCTAACTAGTCAGATATAATAACAATGCACCTACAGAATGATTGTCAAGATAAAATGCCTTGAAAATAGGGACCATGTTGTTAATTTTGCTCATTTGTATAACTGCTGCTGGTCTGATTCAGGCAAGTACCTTTTGGGATGTCTTCTTTGGTGACTTTGGGCTTGCCAACTGCTTCCTCTGCTGAGCTACTGTAAAATGACAGAAGAAAACCCAGTTCTGAGCAAAGCAATATACTCTATAAATTGGCAGTAGGGAACACTATTTCCAGAAAAAGACCATGAATTAGCAGCATACTCAATAAGGCATCCTCCGGATTCCCAACACAGCAAAAGCAGATGCTGGAGGAGCAGCAACTAAGCTACGGAAACCGTAAAATTGGACAGAAATTGTTTATACCTCTTAGTGGCACGTACCTTGATCCATCAGACATGTAGTCCACTTCCTGGCCCTCAAAATCTCCATCATCACTATCTTCAAAGGCTTCATCATCTGATCCTTTCTTCTTTTTCTTTTTTTTGGTGAGCGGTGTTTTTTTCCTGGTTTTGGCAGGCTTTTCACCTATGGAAAGATGGCCATATGATCTATTTATTTTCTTATGAAAAACATCTCAAAGCCAAAATCTATAAAAACATTTTGCCCAAGGAGAAAACAGCAGCAAACACAAACCGCAAGCTATCGTAGAGAGATGGTCAAAATGGGTTTTAAAATGAAAAGAACTGCAGAACTGCATGAGACAAAAGATAAGCCTATCTTTATGCAAACCAGGACCACCACCATCTCCACCTCCTGGATCTCAATAGCAATTGAGTCTGGGCCTCTTCTCAATGTATTTTGGATGTATATGAATTCTGGGAAATGATCCACTCATCTGGAGAGCACTCAGCTGTGAAAGGAACTACTCTTTTCAATTCCAACATCCCCCCTTCTGTCACATGCCACCCACCATCAGTGTCACTGAACTCGCTGTCATCTGAACTCATCTCCAGTTCATCTTCCAGGTCATGGATTTTTAGATCGCTGCCTTTCTTTTTGCCTTTCTTCTCTTTTTCCTCCTCTTCTTCCTCACCCTGGTCCTTCAGCCGGCGTTGCTGCATGATGCTGAAGTGGTTTAGGACTTTGTTTCTCCTGCAAATAAGAAGAGTCAACCAGATGGCTTATTAAAACCTGCTCAGGAGATAAAAACTACTTGCAAAAGCTCTTGCAAAAAACTTGTTAAAAGATTCCAGCTAGTTATAGGGCAACCTGGCTATGAGGGAACTGGTTCTGTTTTGGCTTTTTAAGAACAAATAAACTTGTAGAAGATGAAAAATGAAACTGGCATCCTCAAACACCTTGATTTTACTCCATGCCATAGAAGAAGGATCTCTAGTAGCATTGTTTTTAAATTTTATTAATGAAATGTATACACTTCCCATCTCACTATTTAAGTGACTCTGATTGATTTACAAATATAAACAATAAAATCTATACAAAATAAATATCCTATATATCCTTGGTGTTCGAGTATAATACCGATTTGTTTACAAATAGCCTTTCTCTACATGCTGCTCTCCAGATATTCTGAAAATGCAACTCCCAGCATTCCAGTAGGTGTGATTGTCGACTCTAAAGTCTAGGCTTCAAAGGACTGCATTGCAAAAAGCTGGTGTTGCATTGCAGCTAAAAGCAAAAACTCTTAATTAAATTTTACCTGTCATGATCACAATACTTAACTTTAACTAAGGTTTCTCATTACAACAATTCCTTGCTAGAATAGGAAGGCCTATTTTACAAGTGGGAATCAGGTTGAGGAAGGCTGTGCTAGCCTTGCAGGCCTTTCTGGGATTAGTTCCTGATGAAGTATGGGCAGGAATATCATCTTCCAACTCTCACCTTTCCCATTCCTCCTCAGCTTCCTCTGCAGTCAAGGTGCGATGTTTGGCTATAGGGGTAAAATTATACCAATTGTTGACAGGAAAGGCTTCAAAAGCACCATCTGGACACTGAGTAAAGATGTAATAGGATGTGTTTTCAGTTACACCACCCTTTTTCACTCCTTTGAACCTGAGTGAAAAAAATTCATACATGGTAACTTCAGGATTTAAAGCTGAAACAGTATGAGAAGGCTAGGAAAAGGGGCAGACAATGTTTTGTACAGACAACTTCATGCATTCTTCCATCCTCCCTGAGTAATCTTTTTTGTTTCCCTACTCATAATCTGGAGTGCCCCTAACAATTTTCCCAGCAAGGAGTAGGAAAAAAAAAATAGCCCACATTCTAAACCAAGGCCAAGACTAGTAATATCAACTACCCACTTGCGTCCAGCCTTGCCATTGACTTTCAGGATCCAAGGCTGATCTTCAAGTTTGAATTCCTTCAGGACAATGCCATATTTCTTGCGTCTTGCTTCCTCTCGCAGCTTGCGGTTGAACTCACTGCCAGCTCCAGATTCTGGCATCTCTTCTTCCTGATAGATCTTCTTATTGCTGAGATCTCGCTCCATCTTTGCCTGAGAAAGATCAGGAAGTAAAGGGACCAGGAAAGCACCATTTCCTCAAAGGAAATGGAAAGATAAAACTGTTCCTCAGTACATTAATAGCATTTTTCCATGGTGTATGATTTTCCCAAAACTTTAGTTCCCTGAAATATATATGTACTTTAAAGAAGTATATTACATCTTATGTTAATTTAGCTGCAATCAGTTAATTCTGAAAATGATGCATAGTGTTCTACTGAAGGAATATGTATGTGTAACAGGAATCTCAATAGTTATGAAGGCCAAGGACCTGTGCTAATGAAATGTTTGTTAACAAAACTAACATGCTTTCTCCTGATGCCCCAATTTAAGACTAATATGGCTTCCAAATGCCTTTTCTCACCCTTCACAATCTGTAATTTTGATTACAGCAAAGATTCCTAAATGCACCCATTACATAATTGCATAATGCAGCAACACTAATTTTTTTAAATTGTAGTCCTTCATAGGCCTCTGTCATTCTTCCACAAGAGACTTGCCAAACTCAGAAGATAATATATGCAAATGAAACTTTTTTGTTTTACTGGCTGCTTGGATTAGTCCATGCAGTTTTCTTGGCAAGATGGTTTTCCTGTGCCTTCTTTCTAGGGTTAAAAGGAAGTGACTGGCTCAAGATCACCCAGTTTGCTTTGTGCCCTAGGCAGGATCAGCACTCTCATTCTTCTGGTTTCAAGCAAGATATCCTAACCCGCTGCTTCCCAAACTTTTTCTTCCGTTACCCAAAATTGTGCATCAGAAAGTTTTTTTTTTACTTCTTATCAGAAAATCCTTATTTAAATGTCTCTGTTGTGATTGCATGTCATTACCCAAAGAAAAAACACTTTTTCCTAATTTTGGGTAATTTGCCCAGGTTTGGAAAGCACTGCCTAAGACTAGTTTTAGTTTGTTTTAGTTTTATTAAATTTATATACTGCCCCCTCTCCCAAGGGACTCGGGGCGGTGCAAAGCAAGTAAAATACAAATACAAAATACAAAAGAGTACAAAGAAATAAATTTAAAACCCAGTATAAAACCATTAAATA